>RJWM01005592.1:0-90722 GCA_004363535.1 Dasyprocta punctata
GCATTCGGGTCTCTAGTGGGACTCTTGCATGATATTGCTGTGGGATCCAGGCCCTCGGCTATCCTGGGTCTTAGTGTTGTGGACAGATCTTCCTGCACCGTCTCGTGTTTAACTTTGGGTGATTATTATAAAACAGTATTACAAACCCTGTGTCCTGTATGTAGTTGTTCTCCCTGTAACCCCTGACTACAACAGAAATATTGTAGCTTATTTTGTATGTGGCTTGCCAAATATTTTCCTTCTTTTTTTTTCTTTCTTTTAAGAGTCAATTATTCTTTAAACTTTGTTTTTCAGATTCTATTGTCCATAAGGTCCCACTGAGATTTTTGTTGACAGTCACTAAATTAATGGATCGGATTTTAGATGCTGGGCATTTCACAATATAGTTTTCCAAATTAAAAGCACAGCAAGCATTTTATTTATTCATGTCTTGTTTCATGCTAATCTTTTACTAACATTTAGTAGAAGTGCTTTTATTTTAATATCTTCCTTTAGTGGTGGTATTTTCTATAGACATTTAAGGTATCCCCTTCAGATAAAATTTTTCAGAACATTAAGTTAATGGAAACTATTTTTAGTTACTATATTGAAGGGTATAATCATGTTAGCACTAGGGGGTTGTCTTGTTTTAAATAAAATAAAGGAGTTGAAATCATCTCGTTTGTTTATTAAGTTTTCCCCCCACTAGATTGTAAACTCCACAAGCAGAATGTATTTTTCATTTTGAAATCCAGCACCATGGACAGAGTTTCTTGCTGGCAGGTGAAAGGAAACTACTTAGGATTTTACTCTGATTTTTTTTTTTTTTAATTTAAAGCAGGTATGAGTGCTTGGTTCTGTGTTTTCATGGAATATGTGCAGCTCTGGACAAGTCACAATCGTGATTTCACCTCTTAGTACCAATGTGAGTTGGACCATATTATTAACCCCTTTAAATTTCTGCAAGCGAAATTAGATCTCAGTGTTACTTAATTCTCACGATGGTTCTATGAATCATTCCCACAGATGATTGAAATTATAATATAATTAAGTCACAAAAATTTTAAGAAAGACAATTACAGATAAATATTTTAAGAGTTTAACTCTTGTTTCTGAGGAACTGAGTTATTAGAGTTGCTCAGGTCAACTAGTAAGTGTGCCTATGCCTGTTTTCTTCTGGTTATAAACAGATACCAAGAGAGGTACTAGAAGAAGAGCCCATCCAAGACAGAAGAAAAGAGAACAGGAGTCAGGAATAGGCAGCAAGACCAGATTCAGCATATGCTAAAACAGCAAGGACTGGGAGAATGAGTGAAAAGAACCTCAGACAACAATGGATTTCTCATAACAACACAGTTGGGCCAATGAGATGTTTCTATGTGAAAATTACCTAGTGGTCAGTGAAGACCAGAAATGAATACTACTGCACAATGGTTAATCAATAACTGGGAACACACTGGAAAAGACTTTTTCTTGACATACACACACACACACACACACACACACACACACAGAGAGAGAGATAGAGAGACAGAGACAGAGAGAGAGACTTCTCTCTTTCATTTGGGCCTCCCATTTGACTCTCAATGCAGACACTCTTAGCCCAAACCAGGAAGCACTGCTTGCAAAGTTTAAGTCCTTCTCTTCCTGCGTTGACATTAACTAGGGCATGTCACTTTCTTTTTATAGAAAAACCTTTTAAAACCTTCTTTCTTTTTTGCCCATAATATTTTAGTGAATTCCTTCACAATCATAACATCAGTCTTAGAATATTGCCCTGTTATTAAACAGACCAACCAGAACTTCTGACAAGTTGGCAGGGCAGTAAGCAGCAGAGAAAACAACCTCTCTGAGAGTCATGATCCAGACACTGGAATATAGCACTGTGAGGAAGACAGTAAGGAAAGAAGTGGGTTCCCTGGACCCAGGAAGAATCTGAAGTGTGAATGGAAGCCTACAGAGAGAGTAAAGAGAAAAACTTCCATGAAGAAAAAGGTAGTAGCCAGTGGCGCCTTTACCCTTCAAACCTGGGGATTCATGGTCACAGTGATGGTGAGGGCTGGCAACCCCAGAGGCCTCTGCAGAGAGATGTGGCAGTGAGGGAAGCAGCAGATATGGAGGACTTCACTGGCTGGTAGTGAGTGCAGAGGACTTTGTCCTCCTGCAGGGAGAGTGATTAGCCGAGAGCCATTTTGCAGATGGGCCAGATAAACACAGATCACAGAACTGCCTCCAGCTTCCTCTAGCAGCTCCTAGCTGGCACAGACCTGTAGAAATTGCTTGGACTGTGGTAAGCCCAATGAGTCTGGTCTTGGGGCAGGCCTGCTGAGGGTCCTAAATACTACCAACAAACCAACCCACCATAGGCAACTTACAAGCATCACCACAGGAATTAAACTAAAAAACAAAGGGGGAGAAAATAAAATGAGAAGACACTTAAGCAAAATTCAATCTCAGATATCTAGTTCACCAAAAGCAAATCCAGGGAACAATGACATGGGACAATCCAAAAGCCTTCCACCAGGTCTCCCTGAAGTGGAAAAGACAAAGCAGTTGAATTAGGCTCTGGAATAAAAATGAAATCTGAAATAATCTCTCAATAACTACAGAGATGAACAAAACACTCACCATGCTTAGCAATATTAAAGCAGACACAGACAAAAAAATAGATGAACTTAAGCAAATTATGGAAGATCAGCACAGGAAAGAAATGGAATCTATAAAGCAGATTCAAGCAGATATCCAGAAAATAAAGACTCCACTGAAAATATTCAAAGCAGATTAGGCCAGTTTGAGGACAGGGTCTCATATATTGAAGACAAGCTTGCAGTTAGCAACCAGGAAAAGAAAGATTTTTCAAAAATAGCAAAGGACTATGAGAAATCAATACAGCAGCTACTAGATAAGACAAAGAAGAATAACTTAAGATTGATTGGAGTTAATGAAAATGCAGCAGATACCACAAATGACATTAAAAAATTGTTCACAGACATCTTGACAGAAAACATTCCTGGCAAAGCAAAAGAATTTGACATACAGTCAAATGAGGTATATAGAACTCCAATTAGCAGTGATCAAAAAAAAAATCTACAGTCAGGCATAACATAGTCAAGATTCCAGAAATTCAGCACAAGAATAGAATCCTAAAAACTGTTAGAGAAAAGAAACAAATCACCTATAAAGGAAAGTCCATCCAAATTACAGCTGATTTCTCAGTACAGACTCTCAAGTCAAGGAGAGGTTTGAGTGAAGTACTCCAATTTCTAAAGGAAAACAACTTTCAACCCAGACTGTTGTATCCTGCAAAATTATCTTTCAAAATTGATGGAGAAATAAGATACATCCATGACAAAGAACATCTAAAGAAATTATGACCACCAAACCCACACTCCAAAAGGTTCTGAAGGACATTCTAGAAAGAGATAATAAGGACTACAGCTCCATGAACCACAACAGAAGGGATTCATCAAGGAAGACAAACAATTAGTGGAAGAGAAAAAAAAAAGGTGGAGGCCAACAAAAGAAAAATAACATGACAAGGATAAATCAATACATATCAGTTATAACCATCAATGTTAATGGTCTCAATTCATCAGTCAAAAGAAACTGTTGGATCAAGAAGCAAGATCCAACAGTATGCTGCATAAAAGAAACACATTTAATTGAAAAAGAAATTCATAGACTGAAAATCAAAGGATGAAAAACAATACTCCATGTAATAAGAACCCAGTAAATAGCAGGGGTAGCTATTCTATTTGCAGACAAAGTGAATTTCAAGCCAAGACTGATTAAGAGAGACAAAGGTTACTACATCCTCATGAAGGGAAAAATCCAAGAGGAAGAGATAACAATCATAAATATATACACAACAAATACCGGTCACCCAACTATATAAAACGATTACTAATGGACATGAAAAATCAAATAAGCCCTAATACAATTGTATTGGGAGACCTCAATACCCCAGTGTCACAAAAAGACAGATCAACTAGACAAGAAATCAATAATTAAATAGTAGAACTAAATCAAACTGTTGAACAAATGGACCTAGTAGATGTTTATAGAGTGTTCCACCACACAACATCACAATACACATTCTTCTCAGCTGCACATGGGACATTCTCCAAAATAGACCATATGCTGGCTCATAGAAAATGCTTATGTAAATACAAAGGAATTTAAATTATCCCACGCATGGTATCAGATCACAGTGCAATGAAATTGGAAATCAATGCAAAGAAAACCACAAGAACTTCATCAACACATGGAAATTAAATAGCACCCTACTGAACAACCAAAGGATCACAGATGAAATTAAAGAAGAGATCAGATGGTTTTTACAGCCAATTGACAATGACAGTACAATATACTGAAACTTGTGAGAAACAATGAAAGCAGTTTTAAGAGGAAAATTTATAGCAGTAAACACCCATATCAGGAAAACAGAGCAAACACATATAAACAACTTAATGTTGAACCTCAAACTTCTAGAAAAAGAGAGCAAGCTAAACCAAAAACTCTTACAAGGGAGGAAATTATAAAGATCAGAGCAAAATTAACACACTAAAGACTAAAAAAAATACAAAGAATCAATGAATCAAAGAGTTGGTGCTTTGAAAGACTAAATAAAATTGACAAACCCTTAGCAAACCTTATCAAAAAAAGGAAAGAAAATACTCAAATCCACACAATTAGGAATGAAAAGGGCAAAATCACAACAGATCTTGCAGAAATCCAGAAAATCATCCATACCTACTTTGAAAACTTATATTCTAATAAGATGGAAAAGACAGAAGAAATGGACAGATTTCTAGATACATATGAATTACCAAAGCTGAATCAAGAAGATATAAAAATCCTAAATAATCCAATATCAATAAATGAAATCAAAGATGCAATTAAAAACCTATCAACAAAGAAAAGCCTAGGCCCTGACAGATTCACTGCTGAATTCTACAAGAAATTTAGAGAAGACCTAACACCATTACTTTTCAAACTCTTTCAATGAAATTGAACAGGAAGCAATACTTTCAAATTCATTCCTGAAAGCAATCAATTACCTCGATATCAAAACCAGAAAAGGACCCAACTAAAAAAGAGAATTACAAGCCAATCTCCCTAATAAGTATTGATGCAAAAATCCTCAATACCACACTGGCAAACAGACTGCAGCAAATTGTCAAGAAGAGTGTACACCATGATCAATTGGGATTCATCCCAGGGATGCAGGATGGTTCAACATACGTAAACCCATAAATGTAATACATGATGTCAACAAACCCAAGGACAAAAATAATATGATCATCTCAATAGATACAGAAAAAGCTTCTGACAAAGTCCAGCACCCATTCATGATAAAAACCATACAGAAAATTGGAATAGATGATATTTATCTCAATCTTATAAAAGCCATCTATGACAAACCAACAGCCAACATTTTATACTAAATGGACAAAAACTGATAGCTTTCACTCTAAAATCAGGAACAGGACAAGGATGCCCACTGTCTCCAGTCTTATTCAACATAGTCCTAGAAACACTGGCTGGAGCAATTAGACAAGAGAAAGAAATAAAGGGAATAAAAATAGAAAAGGAAGAAATTAAGCTATCATTATTTGCAGATGACATGTTACTCTATCTACAATACCCCAAAAACTCTACCAAAAGACTTCTAGATTTAATAAGCAAATTTTGTAATGTAACTGGTTGCAAAATCAACCCTAAAAAATCAATAGCCTTTCTCTACATGAATAAAAAACTCACTGAGAGGGAAAGCATCAGGAAAAAATTACCTTTTACAATAGCACCCAAAGGGCTGGGGTTTTGGCTTAGTGGCTTAAGCGCCTGCCTGGCAGGCATGATGCCGTGAGTTCGACCCCTGGTGCCACAAAAACACAAAGCAAAACAAAACAAAGCAAAACAAAAACAATAGCACCAAAAAAAAAAAAAAAGAAAGAAAGAAATACCTAGACTCAATCTAACAAAGGATGTAAAAGACATTGGCAACCACAGCACTCTGAAAAAGAAGATTGAAGACAATATTAGAAAATGGAGAGATATCCTGTGCTCTTCAGTAGGAAGACTCAATATAGTGAAAATGGCCATACTTCCAAAATTATAAAGTTACTGTGACAAAAAAAAAAAAAAAAAGACTGTGGTACTGGCAAAAAGCAGACCCAAAGATTAGTGGAACAGATGTAGAAGCAACTCCAAACATACTAAGCCACGTTATCTTTGACAAAGGTGTCAAACACATTCACTGGAAGAAATATAGCTGCTTTAATAAGTGGTGTTGGAACAACTGGCTCTATACATGCCTAAGATTAAAACTGGACCCTTATCTTTCACCATTTACTAAGCCAAAATCACAATGGATCAAAGATCTTAATATTAAAACAGAAACATTAAATCTTTGGAAGGTAAAGTAGGTAAAACTCCTGAAGACATTAGTGTAGGTAAAGACTTAATGAACAAAACCCAGGTTCCACAGGAACTATCACAAAGAATCAACAACTGAGATTTCACCCTACTGAAAATCTTGCACAGCAAGAGAAACCACTAACAAAGTGAAGAGACAACTCACAATCTAGGAGAAAATGTTTGCCAGCTGTTTCTCAGACAAAGGATTACTATCAAGAACATATAAAGAACTCAAAAAAATTAGTCCTCCCAGATTTAAAGACCCAATCCAAAAATGGGCATCTGAGATGAATATACACTTCCCAGATGAAAAAACACAAACAGCAAATAAATATGTGAAAAAATGTTCAACATCACTAGTCATTTGAGAGATGCAAATTAAAACAACCCTGAGATTGCACCTCAACCCAGAAAGAATGTCTACTATCAAGAAATCAAGCAATGACAAATATTAAAAGGGCTGTGAGGAAAAAGGAACCCTTCTCTACTGCTGGTGGGAATGCAGACTGTTGCAACCACTGTGGAAATCATTGTGGAGATTCCTCAAAATCTAGGACTAGAGATCTCATTCAGACCAGCTATTCCCCTTCTGGGTATCTTCCCAAAAGAATTAAAAACATTATACCATAGTAGTATATGTGCACCCATGGTTATAGCAGCACAGTTTGTAATAGACGGATCATGGAAACAACCTAAATGCCCATTGACTGAGGAATGAATAAAAAATATGTGGCATTTTAATATAATGGAGTACTCCTCAGGCATAAAGAAGGATAAGCTGGAGACTTTTATAGGTAAATTGATGCATCTTGGGAACATACTCATTAGTGAGATAAATAAGACACACATGTGTGAACATCACATTTTTTCATTAGTGTGAGAAGCTGAAAGAAAAAACACATGTATATGTGTATGTATATGTATGCAAAATATTAGTTAAAATAGCTATACTACTGATTCTGTGAGTTCACTGATGAGAAAGATTTGTGCTGGTATTGTTTGGACAATTGAATGCAGATGTCTTGTGCTCTGAGTGGATGATTTGGGGATGACAATGCACAATCTGTGTACCATTGTTGCCCCCTGATTGGCATGTTTTGAAATTTTGTTGTAGTTTTTTTCTCTTCTTGTTTTATTTTTATCCTTGAAATAAAATAGGTTTGGGAAAAAAATATTGCCCTGCTATTAACCTTACTTTTTGAAATAAGTATACAAGTGTCAGAGCCTCTGTCAGGGACAATGTGTTAGAGAAGGCTAGAAAAACAAAAGTGAGGCCCAGGGTTCATACAGTATTTATAGGACCAGGACTTATGCACCTGCAGAAGGAAATCCAATTCGTATGTGTATGATGAGATTCTACTAATGGTGGCAGGAATGAAGCAACAGAGAAAAGCAGTTTAGACTTTCTGTAAGAAAGGCATTGCTTTTTCTTGTTAAATTCATGACCAATTTTATACAAAGTCTGTTTGTTCTTGTTATTTTGCTTCCATAGTTTTGAAATATAGCGTGAGATTTCTTAATTTTCTCATATGTAATTATTTCCACAAATAAGAAGATTCAGCTTGACATTAAGTCTAAATTTGCAAGTATAAAATCAACTCTAATCCTTTCTTCTATTTAACAAAAACAAAATTGGACCTCAAAATTCAATATGGAAATGCCAATATTTTAACATACCTTCAAGATCAAACACAGGCAAGAACACTGAAATTAACTGCTCCTATTGCCTGAGGATTAGGTAAAGCAATGTTTTTCCTTGCTAGCACCCTAGTATGCAAAATTCAGACTAGAATCACAATCCTTGAATTGTAATGTTAGTGCTGAAGTCAAAAGTAATAGGTTCCAGAGTCAAAAGAGAGGTAAATTTCCAGTAATTTTTCCTTTTCCTTCTGAAACTTTGTTTCTTTTGTAGAAATAAATACAAGCCAGGCACAGTATACAAATCTCCTCACACAGCACAATGAGCTCAGAATGCCTTCAAGGGACAAATGCACGATCCAAAAGATAGGTAAACCTTCCACTTGGGATCAGCCTGTCACCCGCTTCATTCATTCTTATCTCTCCTGAGAACATTATGTCTTTTTCCTTCTCAGTTCTTTGTTGCATAAAACATACCTTTAATCTTCAAACCTTTATCTCACCCTTATGTTAGAAAAACAGAGCTGTGCAAATGTGTGCCTTCAGAAGGATTTCCTGCCTTAGTACTGGCAATTTCTCTGTGTCTTTCTTTCTAAAATTGTGAACCAAAATTAATATGCACGAATTTTTGTTGACTATGTCGACATTAGCTGCAATAGAAATGCAAATAGCAAAATGCAGATGAAAAGTATACGCCACCATCAACGTTTATGTCTAATTGTAGAAATAATACTAAATTCTAGCTCCTTCAAAGAAATGCAGTATGTGTTTCTATTTTTATTTTTTAATTTTCTTTGTAATTTAGAAACACTTTGAATATTAATGACAAGAATGTGCTTTGTAATTATTTGCTCCAAGCTCTTTGTCCTACTATGACTCTTTCTACTACTTGAACCAGAATTAGAACTTGTGTTCATCATTGTGAAACTCTTCTTCCACAGAATTCCTAAACACCTTTACCTGTACTTATCACTTCTTTAAGTGAAAAGATCACATAGTCATGTTTCTTATTTTTTCAACCATATATTTTGTTTCTTAAACCATTGCTTTAAAATAGTTAAGGGATTTTACCTTTGCTTTGCTTTTTGGTAAGTATTTTATGTTCAGCCCCTATTTAAATAGGAAGTTTTTAGAAAGAAACCTTCTTTTGAGTGGCTCCTGAAACTTAGTAATGAGATACACTTTGAAAAAAATATAAGTAAGCATATAGGAGGAAAAATAAGCAAAATCTATTTTCTGATACAAAGGAAGTAATAACTTTTAATAATAAATAGAATAATGTTGTATTGGTTAAAATGGAAATACAGTATATCAGCATTTATTTCCAGTTAGTTTTCTAAATAAACAGCATATTCTTCAGGATTTCTTTTTTTTTTTCTTTGATTGTACAAAATAGAAGTTTCATGTAAGAACTAAAGTTTAAAAATTTTTAAGTTTTATCTAGTATTCAAAAGAGTGACAGAAATTGATTAGAAATTTAAAAGTATATACAAAATTATTTACTTTAAAATTAAATATGATGGTTTCATTTTTTGCCATTAAAACTAAATGCATCACTTAGAAACAGTTGAAAAATATTCATGTAAATTAAATGGGCTACAATACTGTGAGTTGATGTTAATTTTGCATCATTTATATTAATGTAAAGCAAATCATCAAAGGAGAAGTGAAGCACAGCAGCATTTGTTAGTAACTTTCAGTTAATGTTCTGGTAGTATTATAGGCATATCATTAGTTACACTGTCAGGCACAGCTCTGAATCACTTATTAAAAATCTTCCTATTGATGTAGCCCTTAATTTTGGCCAATATAAAAAGAATGCTTCATTTTAAAGAGTAATCAAAATATTGATTTGAAACTCCAAGTTTAATTGGCTATTTCATAATTTCATTGTCTAGGGAAAAGATGGTTGCTAATGTTTGTTATTTCTGGACAAGTATTCTCATAAAAATAAAGAAGATAAAGCTGCAGATCAATTACTTGTTGAATATCTTGAATATTGAATGATTACTTGTTTTATTAACAATTCATTTTTGCAACTGATAAGGAATTTATTATGCTAATCATAAATCATTTTTGAATTCATTTTTCCATAGTGGTAGACATATTGCCATGATTTACTGAATTTGCTATATTAAAACTAACCTATGATTTAGGGAAAGGACAATGGTTTTATTCCTGTTGTTCTAAATAGAGCATGTTTTGTTTTTAAATAAATTCATAGTCTCTCTGAAAGTTCAAATTAACCTGATTTATATGAATTCTTGGCTATAAGTCATTTGGGAAAAATATCAAAACTTTTCTTTATATACTGAAACAGAAATCAGATCTGACCAAAATAGTAACTGAGATGATAAAACCAAGTTAAAAATTCTTGTACAGTAAATTTGCTAATTCATTCAGTTCAGTTTTGCAGATATTGGAACAGACAGATCAAGTTATATAGGGCACCTAACAGAATTATTGGGACCAGCTGCTCAGTTCCCATCCTTGGATTAATGGGTGAATCTTCATTTGTTACAGAGAGACCTAAGAAGAACATGTGGTTGTTGTTTTGTAAGTGTGTGCTGGTATTTACTGGTTTTGGGGTGTGTCATTGATACCCTTTTCCTCAAAGCTCAACAAGTGAACTCATAACCTCATAAATAACTTGTGTTTCTAAATATTGGGAGATGAATGCCATGCAAACTTTCTCTACTACCTGTGATTTTTTGATTGGGAAATAATTTGCTACTCCTGGTTCTCTAATAACATAATAAAAACTTATAGTGTTTATCTTGGTCATGTCCTTTACTGAGCACAAAGACAATCTTTTAATCAACATTGAATTGACTCAAAATGGGCTGCCCAACAAATAATTTCAGTTTCTCTGGTTTGTCCTTATGGGAGTTGGTGTGTGTGAGATAGGAACACTTTGACTACTTATTTTATACATAGATAAAACTTGAGTCAAATAGGAATTTATTTCTCCCTCAAGTAAAATGGTGATGTTTCTCATCCTGGACTTCTGTGGGTTCTGTGATTTCCTCATGCAGTGAGATATCATTAAGCTCACTCCTGGGCAAACCTGGAATTTCTCTTTTACCTTGATAGTCCAAAATGATTGCTCTGGCTCCACTGCTTACATCTTCACTTCACTCCAGGGAGCAGCATAGAGGAGAGGTTGGAGAGAAGTACAGTACCTCTCTTTTTGGAGATATTTTAAAAGTTCCAGAATTTAATCACATGGCCATATCTAACTGCCAGAGGGGACAGAAAACAATTTCAAAATGGGAAGGCAAACTGGGCACGGTGGTGCATGCCTTCATTCCCAGCACTCAGGAGGCTGAAGTGGGAAGATTATCATGAGTTCAAGACCAGCCTGGGCTACAAAGTGAGTTCAAGGCCCACCTGAACTGCGTAGTAAGACCCTGTCTCAAAAAATAAAAAATAGGGCCAGAGATTTAGCTCAGTGGCCTAAGTGCCTGCCTGGCAGGTACAAGGTTGTGAGTTCCGATACCAGGTATCAAAAAAAGAAAAAAAAAAAAAAAAGGAAGCAGTATTCCTAACCAAGCACAGGAGTTCTGAAAGTAGAGAGTAGATACTGAAATTTCAAGTTCACTGTGCCACAAGACTTGTTTTTCTTTTAACTAAAGGAGAAGCTCGACAAAATCCAAAAAGTGAAACAGAAACTCAAATTCAACATTGCTCTTCAGGCAATAAATTAGAACTTAATATTTGCCACTAAGTAATCTGTGATTATAAGACAAATCTTAGAGAGTTTATTTTTTCCTACTGGTCACTTATTGTAAATCAATACTTGAGTCTGAAATCTTCTTAAGAACAGAGACTATACCTTGTTGACTTTAACTCTCAGTGCCTATCTATTAAAAAAGCAAAGAATAGGTATTGGCTATCAAATGAATAAAGGAAGTTGTTACAGTAAACTTAAGACCCAAATAAAAGGAAGTAAAAATATCATGCAGTACTTACAAGATACCTGGAGATTAAACTGTGACTGAATAAGATCATGCCACTTAGTAACTGCACGTCGTGCAAATTATCCAAACTTTCTAAACCTCAAGAAACTTTCTGTAATAGAGGCAAAAAAACCACATATGACAACAGTGAATTGTAAATGTGATGTGATGATATTTAATGGATATAAATGCTAGCAACAGCATGACCATTCTCCTTGCTGCCCTAGTTAGGTGACACAGCCTGGGTTCTTTGCATGACTTCTTTCAACTTGTTCAGCTCTCCCACATAGTGCTGAGTCCTTTGGAATTTAAACTTCTCATTGTCTCTTGAATCTGCTCAAATGATTCCCTCCATAATGCTACTACCATGCAAGTTACCACAATATCTCACTAGCGTATCATAGGTAATATCACATCTCACTTGGATTAGGAAGAGTTGGTTAACTGTATTCATTTCCTGCTGTCCTGCTTCTCTCCAGAGCATTTTTCATGTCTCAGTCATAGAGATCTTCCTGAAATCCAAACCTCATAAAGACAACTCCCTGCTGAAAATCACTCAGCGCTTTCCATTTCCTTTAGGATCAAGTTTAAGTACCTGATGTTGCCATGGAGGCCTTTATTACTTAGCCTTGAGCAGTTTCATCTTTGCTCTGCTCTTTTACTGTCTGGCAATGCTTTGATCCTTCCATAGCTAAATTCTTAGGGTTTTTTGAATGTACTTCTCACAGGCTTTAGATGTGCTATTTTTCTTATTCAAAATAATGATCATTCTCTTTCAAAGTCTCTCAACTTATGTATCTACTAAAGTCCTTCTCTTCATTCTCTTATATCTACTAGTTGTTTCCTCTGAAAAGTCTTTTCTGAAAGTCACTCCACTTCCGGTCTCCCTGGTCTCTGTTCCTACAATGCCCTGTGTTTTATTGTGGTATTGATAATTCTACTTTTTAATTGATTGTTTACTACTCTGGCTGTTAATGCCATGAATGTGTTAATTGTGCCTGTTCTCTGCACTTCTAGTACCTACTAGGTACACAGTATTAACTATAAGAACAGTATAGGTTTCAGTTAATCTCAAGCAGTAGTTACAATACAGGCACTAAAACACATGCAGAGCAAAATAAGTTTTAAAATTCTTTATAATTATAAGTTTTGCATTACACTTACTATTTTAGCCTACCTATAAAGATATTGCAGTGAACTGATTGCTTTAAATTTCTACCCATAAGCCCAGCTGCTACAAGTCTTGAATCTGTCCCTGCTCTTCTATATTCTGGCCTCTTGAAACCTACAGAACACAACTGTCAATTTTGTATTTGCAAATGGATGGCTTATCTCTGAAGAGCTATGCAACTCACAATGATTGGCCAGCCTTCTAACCATTTGTCTCCAAAGGGTAAACTGGCTTTTTTTATTACGTGCATTTCTATGAATTGTGTGACTTATTTCTGAAATGCCCTTTAGTTTTTCTCATTTGTTTTTCCTTTCATGGGAAATAAAGGAGAAAATGTGCCAGAGGGTGATCAATGAAGTTTTTATCATGTCTGATGATATCTAGCTAATAAAAATGATTCTTGTGGCTGTACTTAATATCACCTAACTCTACCTTATATTTCTCTCCCCAAGTACTATATTATTTTGATAGAAATAACCTCACAGGAATGAGTCTTCTACCAGTTTATTTTTTTTTTTGTAACTTGTAAAAGATGTCTTTAAAACAACAAATTCTATCTTCAATATTTTAAAGATTTTTTAATGTAACCATTAGTTTTTGAAATAAAATTATCATACAAGAGCTTAAACTTTCTTAGGCAAGTTGGACTCTCCATTGAAAGAGCTCTAGAAAACTGAACTTGAAAGTAATTCTGAGAAAATGAGCACATATGTTTAAAATTTACAACTAAGATTGAAAGCAGGTAAGAGAAAGCACAAACTTAAGAGACAGATACTTACACAGAAAAGAGATCATCTACATGCATGAAAATATGAAAATATTGTCATACCCAGCAAATATGCATAGTCAAATTCAAACAGTTTTGTAATGGATGGGAGCCAGGAAAATATACTATTTTTATTTTTTTAGTTTAAATTTCTCTACTCTGAAGTAGATATTTGTCTTGTGAATATTCCTATTTCTGCTTGTACTTTTCCTTCAATTACTTTCTTTACTTCTCTCAACTCTTATATATCATTTAATAAAAATATCTGACTGTAAGAGTAACATAAATACCTTAAATGCAGTCATCACCAGTTCTTCATGATGGTTTAAGCATAATGGCAATGGTACATATTCTATCTTCCCTTTCTCTGTTTCTCACACATAAACTCAGCCACAAACACATGAAGGCACATTCAAACTCAGATAATTTCAAGACTATACCAGTACATATTGGTTTGTATATGGAGAAAACGCAATCTTACACTACAAATAAATGTGTAATAGTGTCTCATTAGAAAATTAATGCCTAATACATTTTAAAATATGTGGGAAATCTGCATTAACGATAAAGTAGGAAGACTTACTTCCCATTTATTTAGTTACTCAATTTAAATCTAATAAAATGCCTTTAGAGAGAAATAAAAATGAAAGGACTGAAATACAATAAAACCACTGATGAACCAAAACTGACGAGAAATTCTTGGGAACTGGAACACAGATGCAATCTGATTTATGTGTGAGCCCAGTAGAGTGGTACAGGAAGGGAAGCAATCCAAGCTCACAGGTGACAGAATGGGAGTAGCCACTAGGACAAATATTTGGAAATTGACAAAGAACCCATAGTTAGAGCCAATGGGTCAGTTTTCCCTTTCCCTGTCCTATTTGAATTATTGACTACAGTATTAATCTTCAAAAAGCTAGAAATGAGAATGAGGAAATGTTGACACTCTGAGTATTTCCTTGGTAGTTTTTTTTCTTTTTTTCTTTTTTTGTTTTTGTTTTTGTTTTTGTTTTTTTTTTTTTTTTTTTGCTTCTTTAGTACCAGGTATCTAACTCACAACCTCATGCCTGTCAATGTCATAGTCATATTTCAAAAACAGTGAGGTGTTTAGTAATGTAAGAGAAATAGCCAAGGTGTGAATGAGAAATGTAGAACAGTAAGAGATGTTCTCCCAGAGTGTGGAAAAAGCAAAGAGGTAGAGAGTAAGAAAAAGAAAAACTGTCAGCAGATATCTAACATTGGTTTGATTTTCAAAAGAGAAAATAAAATAAAGCTAAAGAAAATACAAAGGGGAAGGAGACAGTGAGAAGGCAGAGTAAAAGGAGGAGCAAGGGAAAAAACAGGAAAATTTTATGATGAAATAAAATGAAGAAATTGATAATTTGATCATAACTCATTTAGAAATGTAAGGAAACCAAAGAAAAATCTTGAAGAAAGAGTGAGGTTTCTATTTTATTACTTCATGATTTCAATAAGCACTTCAAAACTATACTAATCAGGTAATTGTGGTACTGGTATATGGACTGACATTTAGATCAATGCGGTAAAAGGGAAATTTTAGAAATAAGCTCTAACATTGTTTGTGACCACTGACTTCCAACTGGGGTTCAAAGACAATTCAAAGAGGGTAAGAAACCTTTTCAAATGATGGCACTGGGTAACTACATGCAAAAGCATTATTTTCTGCCTCTATCTCACCCAATACATAAAAATTAATTTAATATGATTACATAACCTAAAGCAACAGTTAAAACTATGGGCCAAACTCAACAACAGTAAAAATATCAACCAATCAAGTTTTGAAATAGGCAAAGAGCTTGAATATTTCTTCAAATAAGATACAAATTGCCAAAAAGCACATGAAAATCAAATCACAATAAGACATCACTTCACACTCACAAGGATGACCATAGTCACACAACAAAAAATAAGAAGTGTGGACAAGAATATGGAGAAGTTAGAATTCTCATATACATTACTGACAGGAATACAAAATTACACAGTTTCTATGAAAATTAACTTGACACATCCTTAGAAAGCCAAATGAAAATGCCACATGATCTGGTAATTGTATTCTGAGAAATGTGTCTCAAGAAATGGAAAAAGAAACTCAAACAGAAGTTTTTTGTAAATAGTTACAGAAGCAAGCATCTTTCACAATAAGCAGAGGTGGTAGAAACAACTGAAATGTATGTTGGTGGGTGACAGAATGTGATACACAATGAATATTATTCAGCCATGAAAATAAATGAAGTATTGAAACACAGTTTAAAACAGATGAATCACAAAAATCCCTAAATTGCTGAAAGCATCTTGAGAAAACAAAAAAACCACAAAAAGCAGGAGGTATCGTATTACCTGATTTTAAATAATATACTACACATAAGACATATGTCAACTAATGTAAACTGGTTCAGTCATTATGGAAAACAAGATGGAGATTCCTCAACAAAACTGAAAGTAGAACTCTATATGGTACAAAATCTCAGTACCATGTATATATCCAAGGGAAATGAAATTAGTCTGTCAAACAGACACCTGTACTCCCATATTCATTGCAGCATTATTTATAATAGTAGAATACTTTGGCAAAACTTAAACATAAATTATGTTTCATTCTTCATTATTTAAAGCACAATGAAAAAAGATATATTTTAAGTGTAGTATGTTAATTCCCAACATTTTAGAAAATAATTTCTAAATAAAGTTGAAAATGTCATATTATATATGAACATAAGTCAATATTCTATGATTTAAAAGATGAATTTTAAAAATGAACATGGAAGACAAAATGGGTAAGTTATTTTACTCTCATATGTCATAGCAAGAAAGTACCTAGGTACTGTGAATTAATCAAACATTATATGACTTAATAGAAAATAAGCCAATAGAAACAAGCAATAATGATATAAATAAACTAATCAAAAGTTGGTAAAATGGAGAACTTCTCATCTTTTCCCGAAGAGGAAATTCATATTTTTGAGTAGATAATTCAAGAAATAAAGCATATATATCAAGAAAAAATATACAATATAAATCAAAAAATTATAAGTGCAATAAATTTAAGTGAAAAGCTATTATACTACATTTACCTCAAACAAATAAAGGCTAGCTGTGGGATGATCATTATTTACCATTTTGTTTTGTCATAAGTATTGATAAATATTTTTATCATGTATATAATTGTAGACTTTAAAAAAATCAATGGAATGCATATTGTCTTAGTTACTTTTTACTTGTTGCCGAGACAAAATACCTGATGCCCAAAATTAGGGAAGGAAAGATCTATTTCTTACAGTTTCTCGGGAGTTTCAGTCCATACTCAGTTGGTTCCAAGGCAGCATGGTGTGGCGGGGCTGCCATTCATGGTGGCTACAACAGCAAGGCACACGGGTGAGAGAGGGCAGAAGTGAGCAAGAGGAAGACCCGCCTCCTTTACACTGCATCTCAGCTCCATCCCTGGGCAGGTGCAGCCCTCACACTGCCAACCCCTGCACCAGATAACAAATAACAAGTGCCAGACTCAGCCCCTTCAAAAGTATATGAGGACTTGGGGGTACATAGTATATCACCCAATACACCTATTTTGGAAAAAGAAAAACTGAAACTCTCCTTTACATAAGGAGAGATAGCAGTGAACTGCACTGCCGAAGTGGACACCTAGTTTGCTGTATCCAGGCAGCAGGGCAAATGAGAGCGCATGGAGGATGCCCCAGGCAGCTGACTTTGTCAGTACTCATCCAAGGCTGATGTCTCAACAACATCATTGCTAAAGCTGATCAACACTATGGAATCGACTGTCAGCTGTCTTTTCCTGTTTTCATCATATTTCTATATTTTGAAAACTCACTAGGTAGTTCAGGGAGACATGATTCAAAATATTTTGATAAATGTCCTTGAATTTATGTGTTTCATGTCTCTTATAATACTTTGATATGAAGCCCTTATATCTTTGTTATCTGTATGTGTTTGAGGTTTAGTTTTAATTTTTAACATATTTAGTTACACAACATCCTGAAAAGCAAAACAGAAATGTGGAGATTTCAGGAAGTCTCAGGAATCCAATGCCCAACTACAAGCCTTAGACAAAAACACCAGATTTATAAAGAAAAAGAGGTGGGAAAGAAATAGAGACAGTTTCATAACCAGCTTACTGTTGTGATTCAGATTTGGAATGTCCACCAAAGCTCATGTGCTTAGAGGCTTGTTTATCAGCTGTTAGGCTTTTAAGAAGCAATGGGATCATGATGGTTGTATTTCATATTTCAATGAATTTAGTAGAAGGAGAGGCCTAAGTGGATGAGGCAAGTCAGGAAGGTTCAAACTTGGGAACTATATATTGTTTCCACTTCTTCATTTCTGGTTCTCCTACCATATCCATTTTCTGGAAGCCATGAGGTAAGCAGATGTCCCTTGCCACATACTCATAAAACAAGTCATAAAATAAGGTAAGTCAAAACCAGTAAAACATGTTGAAGTATAAATGAAGACTATAATACAGAAATAGAAGTTAGTACTATTTAAAGGAGAAAAATTATGGTGTAAAGTATAAGGGGCAAACAATTAAGGTTTTATATTCTGATGCCTAAAACAGTTTGAGTGGATTTTTTGTAAAAGGTACTAATTCCACCAAAGAAATTAATAACATTAAACAATTGAATATTATCATTACAACATTCAACCTATACACATTGATTGATTTAATTCCATAAGTGCAATGCTAATTTTTAATTACAATTTTTCATGTAATCTTACATATTTAACATAGGTTGCTATTGTCTCAATATAAAGACTATAGAACATTAAAGATTGTGGCCAAATTTTAAACAACTTTGTTTTACTGAAAAAATGGAAAATGTCCTATTTTTATGTATTCCTGTTACCACTGTTAGTGCTTTATCAGTTTCTTGAATTTGTGGCCCAAGAGTGAAACTGAGCTCTGTGATAATTAATTCTCTGACAGTTTTATACTGAAAAAGAAAGATCATAATGATGAAGACTAATATAAATGTTGACATTTAACAAAATGCTGTAAAAGAAAATTTTATTATACTACAGTGGCTACTTACCAAATGATTTCTTAATAACCCAAAAGAATAAATGGACCTAGCATAAGTCCCTAAATTACTTTTTCAGAATAGCTTCCATGGGTATATTTTGCTTTCAAAGATGATGAAATTACTCAATTGTGATCGTTGGCTTCCCATGAATCATGAAGAACCTTGAATTCCAATTTTTCAAGCCCTTTATCCTGGGTCAGAGGATACTGAACAGGCTCATGAGGTCACTGTCATTTGTTCATTGTTCAGGTTAAAATATATTCACAGTGTGAACATTGTTTGGCTCAGTTCAAGGAGAACATAAATGTATCTACAGGGCTCGTTATTTTAAAAATGCTTTATAACCATTTAAAGATGCAACATTTGATTTAAATGTATTTTTTTCACACTTAGGTTGTAAATTAATAGTCTGCACAGCACTTTATTTTTATGTTTATAAATGTAACAATGTCAGAATGATTCCTTGGATGTGTTGACCTATGAAATTCTCTTGACATGTGGTGGTGTTCATTAACTGCAATCATTAAGTTTATAGAAAATAATCCCTTCTTGGAGTTATTTTTTAAAAGACATGCTAATAAAACCTAAAGAGGAATTATCCTGCCTACATGTTATCCTGGAACAAGATGTGCAATTAAAATCACCACTAAACAGCAATAACCATCTTAGGAAGATGATTTGATATGAAATTCAGGTCAAGGATGAGAACTTCGAAGCTTAGAAGAGCATTCTATTTGCTTTAGCTAGCGTACTGCAGACATTCTTGGCTACACAAAGACAATAGATGAAAGGAAAAGAACAAAGATTCTTTGTAAATACTGGTGTTTAATTCTGTGAGGTGGACGGCTACTGACCCTGAGTACTCTGCAATTTCCTTGTTCAACATTCTCCTCTTATAGCTCTGCCTAGTTGTAAAATCAAAGGGTTCTCCTGTGTTGCTCTGAATTTCAGATTCTGTATTCTTTTGTGTATCCTAAATACTGTGCCATTGTTTCTTTGTAATTATCCATTTTTAATTTTCTTTGTTTACTTAATGTGAAATGATATAAACTGGAGAAAAATGTGCTACTATTTTCATACTTTTTAAAATATTTAGAGATGCATTTTATTATCTTAATATTTTGCTAGCATACTATAATCAACACAAACTCTGCATTTTAAAATCTTCAAGGAAAACAATTTAATTTTATATAGAATCATATTTTGCAAGGCTGAATGTTATAGCATTATCTAAAATCAGTTTTTAAATAATTCAATCGCTTTTCACATAGTTTTGTTTCTGTAGGATAGCCTAATACAAGGATTGGAAAAATTTATTGCTCCCATCTTGTGCTTGATATTGATGTTTAGATTCAGGTATTAATATGAGTGCTGAGTGTGTGTAAGTTATTCATAATAGATAGTCTAAGGAAGTGTGGACATGACATGAATAATAAATATTCTACCCTGTTAATAAGGCTCATCTAGTGCTCATAAGAAAACCCTAAACTGCTTCTATAATCCAGTGGAATTTTAGCAAAGTTAAATTAAGACACATAAGAGTACATTCTTAAAGTACAGTTCATAATCCTTAGGAAATGACTGTAATTGATTTGCAACAAAGCAGCTGTCCTGAGAACTCAGCAGTCCCGTGTGACTAAGGCAGTCATGCTTGAGTAAACCTTTGTGCACAAGAAGCTAGTCTGGAAATTTTTATTCATCAGATTGTAAAATGCAAAGTTAAGACATGTAGTTAACAGAGAACTTTCAACAAAAACTATTGGACAATGATATTGCATAGGTAAACATTTATTTAAACATATTAATAAATGTCAGGCACATTTAAAATTCACATGATCTACAGAAGCTATTATGTGTTTCTAAAAGAAGGACTTTCTTTTAATCTTTCCTTTGTAGATTCTGCCTGCTGCAAGCTTCCTCCTTTTTATAACATTCTGGCATATGCAATGTACTGTATCCAAAAATGATGGAGTGTGCCTCTCTGCTACAGTCTTGTCAATTACATATGCCTTGTTTCATTAGCTACAGCTAATTATTAGCTGTAGTGTTCTAGGCTGAATTTAAATTGAGGAAAATGAGTGGTCATTTTTTATGGTTTTCTTCTCGTCATTTCAAATTCATCAAACAATTTCTATTACATGTGAAAATACTAAAAGTATAATAATGCAAGTCTTTCACCACTTTGTTCAGTAACAAATAAGTAATGCATATTAAAGGTGACAGAGATAGATGACAGTAACTTCTTTTTTTTTTCGTCTTTAGTTGACAGCTTTTGCCCACAACATATGTTCAGTGTTATCAGGGTTATTACAAAGAGCACAAACTAATCAGGTGGACAGATTCACAAACAGTATCTAGAACACATGTTGGCCTCCCGGTGTTAACAAGGAACGTAGGACTCACTTGTAAACATGGTTAAATAATGTGAAGATTTGTCACTTTGATTGTTGGTTCTTGAGATCACAGTTAAAATAATTTTGTTGCCTATGGACTTGCTAGATTAGAAGGTGGGATGCTGTGACTTGACTGTATTTGTTGCTGGGTCATGGAAAGGGAGAAAAATTATGGGCTTTGTATTGGTTCGATATTGATTCAACCATCCATGTGTTTTATCCTTGAAAATAAGTTGGAGTTAGAGTTTGTTTCTAAGGCTGCAGTTTTTTGGGGGAATTAATACAGAAAACTTTTTGTTCAAAAGTTTATTAGTAGTCTGTGATCTATTAATTTCTTCCTTTTTTAAAAGCAGAATATATTTATTGAGACAAAGAAAGCTTCTATCTGAGAGAGAGACAGAAGGGGTCCCAGGTGGGTTGCTGAGGACCCCGCTTTTTCTAGGGATTTTATAAAGCAAAATCCCAAGTTGAGGCAGGTCCAAGGTGGGGAAAAAAGGCAAATTACAAGATGGGCATGAGTTGAGAGACAACTATGGTCAACCAATAAGATTACAAGTACAATTGCTCCAGTAAAATTGAGTAAATTGGGACCAAATGGGGAAGCAAATCATGTAGCAAGTTGGTCTGCATACCGAGCAAGGGCTCTTCCTGTAGAGGGTTGGGTTAGTGGCTCCTTCTGGCTTTGTCAGGGTGATACAGATCTATTTAGAATATCAGCTGCTGATGTTTATCCTTAGGAAGTATGTGGGTATATTTGTTTTATCATTTGTCTTGAGCTCTGGCCCACAGTGGAGGTGTCTGTCTCCCCCACAGTCATAAGGTACCTGGTCTCCTGCACTGGCTCCCTCAAGGGCTTAGCCCTGACTGCCTATCTAACTCAGTTGTCTGTGACAGTCTCCCCTCTGAAGAAGTAACCCAAACTGTCCTGAGGGAGTAATGAGAGATCACTGATCTGGCTTCTTCAGGTTAAAGGGGGTTGTATGTGGAAGACAATTTGAGTGACTCCCCTTGAATGCAGAACAATTGCCATGACTTTGATTGTATCGAGACTTATTTCCTTATACTGAAATATACAGAGCTGACTACAGTATTTCCTTCTCTTTTCAATTGGCTCTGAGCATTGCAAGTAAAGTGTGCCAAGGTACTGGTTTGTAATCTCTACAGCCATTTGACAGTGTCCTGTTTCCTCCCATAGTGCTCTCTGTAAAATATATAGGCACAGTAGGATGGCAGAGCCTGTGAACTTCAGGAATGTGGGCTCGGTATGAGCCTCAAGAAAGAGGTTGTGAGTCCCCAGGACATAAAGTTTACATATCAGAAACTGAAGAGGCAGCCTCTTAAAACAATTCAGTTGCTACCTTGATTGGGTTATGCAAATTGATCCCTCTGCATATCTTTATCCCTGCATTTTGCAAAGATGCCTTTTTCACTACCTAACTAGCCAGCTTAAGTTATTCACCTAGTTCCTGCCATTCTCACTGTCACTCATCCTTCAGCCACCCGCTTCTTCACAAGATAATAAATTCTAGAAGAAGCTGGGGATCAGGGCCTTTGTCCACACATCCTCATGAAGAGTGGACTCAAGACCCCTTGGCTGCCCTTAACTTTAAAAATGTCTTGGTGTCTTTACTGTCACTGTGAGTTACATTAGAAGTAATAGATTAAAATTATCTTGCCGGGATTCCAAAAATGTCTCAGTGGAATTATAAATATGCCTTCTTGGATTGTGAGGAAGTCTGAAATAAGGTTTACAGTACTTGGATTACCATACCCAATATTTGGGATTACAATAGTTGTACTTGTTGATGAGCAGTCAGGGATACTCTGCAGAGAGTCTATGTAAATGCCCTTGATAGACACCAGGCATTTTTATCTTGGGTAAGCATACAGCTTTCAGTCTAGAGGAGAAAAGACAAATAAATAATTATGCATGGACCAAATAATAGAATCTACAGGATAATTATGAGTATGGTTAACAAGAGGAGCTAGTAATGGCTTCCTATCAGGAGGATAAGGATAAGGTCCATGAAATTTTAGAGTCTGACATGTTATTGATTTGTCATCTTGAACAGCTATGGAGATATTAGCAGAAGAACCAGGAATGTACACACAGTATTTAGTTGTTACAATTGCACAAATACTCCCTTGTGCTGCTGTTAGAATGTCTAATGTCATCCAATGTTGGAGGATGGCCTATCTCCTTCATTTTACTATTATTTTTTTAATTCAGGAAAGAGAAATCAGCTGTGTTGTCATTTAAGGTCTGTTGAGTATAATTAGTTCAGACCTCAATGTGTGTCATACAACTTTTTCTGGACACCATCTGGTAGATTCCAGTAAAAAGAATCTAGCATATTTCTTATTGGTTTTTTTCCATATGATGTCTTGGAGTTTGGAATCTTCTAGGCAGGAACACATTTTAGTCAAAGCATGTGTAATCAAAGTATGTATACGAAGGCATGTGTAATCAAAGTATGAGCATTAAGAGTGACAGGTAAGTTTAGAAAGTGTTGTGGTTTTTTTCTGTTTGTTTTGTTTTTTGTTTTGGTACCAGGGATTTAACTCACTACCTTGCACTTGCCAGGTAGGTGCTTATGCCACTGAGCTAAATCCTCAGCCCTAGACAATGTTTTTAAGAGGTAGCAACTGCAACCCACTGACTCTTAGATCCTTTTATTAAAGGAGTCTGACATTTTGTCATAAATTCCTCTAGCTTTAGTTAGAATTATCTCTAGTTTTTTTATAATATATGAGATCCAGATTAATACATTATTTTGACCAATGAAAAACTCTTCAATTTTTGTACATGACCAACAATATGTACTGTATTTGCAAAATCCAGTCTCAGCATCATTTTGATTAATTGGGAAACTATATATATATATATATATATATATATATATATATATATATTGCAGTATTTAGACAAGATGAAATCTCTCTAGGATAGGAGCTGAGTTTTTAGGCATAACTAAAAGGAATGGGTGAAGAGAAAATTATTCTAGTTACAGCTTAAGCAAGATATTTTTTGGTGACTTATTATTGAGGTATGATGCCTGGAAGGAAAACCAGAGTTGAGAAGAACAAAGAGACATGTGCTAATGTCCAGCAATAGGCTGGGGTTTATTTGTTTGTTTACTTCTTGTCATGACTACTAAGGGCTTCTCCATGGAGATGACAGGTAGAGAAGAAGGTCTGGCCAGAGGGAGGAGGCAGAGTGCCCTAAGGCCTTAGTCTTGCTAGACCACCCGGGAAGATGAATCTGAGCTCTGGGGCCTCGGTGCGGTTTTGCTTCCAGTTTTGCAGCCTTTACAGTCAGGACAAGTCTGGTGGCAGGGTGGGGAGCTTCTTAAGGCAGTCGCTCTTAAGGTGGTCTGGCTTTCCACAGTAGTAGCAGTTGAGTCTAGTAGCTGAGTTCTTAGAGTCCTGAGAATCAGACTTAAGGTTTATTATAGTTTCTGCTAGCCTGGGGCTTAGCTATCTGTAACGTGACATCTGCCCAAGTTGGTACCAGACCAAGAGAAACAACTTCGCTCTCCAAGAATAACCTCTGTTTTCCTTCTCATTCCTGAGATAAACCTCCCACTCCCTTTTTGTGCATGTGCCGAGCCCTCTCCAATCCCAAGACTTCACAACCCTCCAAGCCTCCACCTCCAGACCCCAGTAAATCTTTCTGTCTCCTATTTTACACAAGTAAATATTCCTTCAAATCAGTTGTTAATGTGTCATTTTGCCCACCTCCCAAACTCCTGCCCCCAGCCAAAGTTGATAAAAGTAACTACACTTCTTTGTTCTTGTTGAGAGCTTCTACACCTCCCAGACCCTAAAGCTCTCCCATGCCCTCTGCATTAAAAGCCTCCTCATCTCTCTTGCTCTCATTTTCTCTGAGGATTCAGATTGAGTGCCCCAAAATACTCAATCAGTTTGTTTCTTTTCAGCCTGAAGCAAGGGTGGCTGCTTTTTGGTCTCTTTGTTCTCTCTTTGACCTTCTCCCAATCCTGATTATAGAATACTAAGGAGGCATTTTTAACTAGTGTCAGATGAACTTATCTAGAGCAACGACTATCTTTTATAACTTTTTTTTATTATCTGGGGTTGACAGGGTAATAAACAAGTCTTTAAGCAGAATTGAATCAGGATCTAGGAATGCATATTTTACCAGTGCCTCTAATAAATGATCTAAGAAGTCAGAGGGGTTTTAACATTTCTCTTGAAAAATAGCTGACAATCTAAAATAACTAGAAAGTTTGGTTTTTATCCTTTTTAGACCTTCAAGAATACATACTTGAAAATGTCTCCTATTCCAATCTCCTGTCTGATTGTTAGACCAGGAGGGGTCTTGGATGGGAAGACCATTCTACAGTGGGAACTGGTGGTTCCCTTGATTATTGATCTTCTACTGTCTAAAATTATCAATAGGATACTCATCTCCAAATGTAATAGCAGCTTGTAATGCTGCTTGTCTCTCATTAGAAGTCAATGTTTGATTTTAAATTAACTAACATTACATCTTTCCAGTCTAGCTTATTGGTCTGAGTAAATCCTCTAAAGACACTGATGTATTTTTCAGGGTCATCTGAAAATTTTCCTAATGCTAGCTTAATTTGCTTTAACATTGAGAAAAAGAGACGTATGAATTGGGATAGTCTCATTTTGATTATAATTATACCTTTTGCATAAATAAGAATTATTTCTTAATGTAAAGAAAGTTTGAACAGAAGATGATTCTGATAATTTTTCCTCTTTTTTGCAGCTATAAAAGAACATCATAATTAATGCTTCCCTCTGTATTCCATTTTGGCTCTAGAGGGTAGGTAGGCCACGCACATGTGCAGAGAAATATCAAATGGCTCTTTTTCAACTTGTAAGAGGTACACATCTTTCAGTGTTTAAGAATGCATTCTTTTGCGACACTGGGGATTGAACTCATAGCCTTGCGCCTGCCAGAGCAGGCGCTTAAGCCACTGAGCCAAACTCCCGGCCCTGGATTTTTGAGGCAGGGTCGCACTATGTAGCTCAGGTCGGCCTTGCGCCGCGTTGTAGCCCAAGCTGGCCTCGAACTCACAATGCTCCGCCTACCTCCGCCTCCCGAGTGCTGGGATTAAAGGCGTGCGCCACCACGCCCGGCTTGCATTCTAAAAGAGTGTGAGACTTTGACATTGAGTTATCTAGGCAAAAAGAAATAATTGGACAGCCCTTTGTTACTTCTATTTGATAATGTCCTCAAGGCATCCCTCAGGTTGGTTTCACTCCAAAGCATGTGGGTGCCATCTGGAGAGAGTAGAAGGCAAAATTCAGCCAGCTTATCCATTCTTGAACTGGCACACAATTTTATCTTCCCAGGTAGCTCATGAACTTTGCTTCCGTAAGACATTTGTAAGCTTAAATTACAATTGTCTTAATTGTGACAGGAAGGTTTAAAGAAGGAAGTATAACTTTGTAATAAACTATTGCTTTTTGTTCATTTGAAGAGTGCATATGTAAAAAGGTGAGTTGGAAGTAGTTAGGTCACTTCTCTGGCTGTGCTGTGAAGGAGATCCCCTCCTGAGATAGATGAAGGCAACAATGGACTTGGGGAACTCTTCCCTGGACCCTAGGGCAAAGAAGTCTCCAAGGATTCCCATCCTCTATCTAATCATCTAGGCAATCTTTTCTAGCATCTGGACATCGTTATGCTTCATTTAAATTTTATATATTTGAAGATCACAGGTTAAACTTATAAATTATCATTTAGCAATCACATTTTGTATGTTAGTAAAGGCACATCAATCTTTTATGCACACAAAAAGAAAAGGGTGACTATTTACTCTTAATTAACACAGGTAAGTCACAAATGCAAATCATTCTCCTATTAACTTCTGTAGGATGTAAACAGTTGTTGCAAGCTGCCTCAGCCTAATTTCTGAAAAGAAAGGTGGTCTAATTGCCTGAAAAGTTTAGAGAACAGTTTTAGTTTACTAGCAGAGAGAGATAAGTATGATAGATAAGAGGAGATTTTTCTGTGGTGGGGAGTCAGTTTCCACTGAGGAACCTTTGAGTAACCACTGGAGAGTAGACCTGGCCATGATCCCTCAGTTGTTCTCAGTTTCTATAGGCCCATGCAACCAGAGATTAGTCTCCTAAAAGAAATCCAGCTGTCTGTCTTGTCAACATTCCATTGGCCTTTGGCTTCAATGGGGATTCACCAAAGAGATGCTGGGGAAACCTGTCCTCTGCTTTAAGAGTGGCAACTGCTCTAAGAGCATTTAACTAGCTGGCAGAGTTACCATTGTTTCTCAAAACTCTATAAGGGATAGTTAAAAGCCTGAGCAAGATCATTACCCAGCACTTTATAAGTTTACATTAAAGATCTTAAAGTCCATATCTTGTTACTGAAGTATTTTTTATACCCATAAATGAAAGGTTGGAGAGCCTCCTTAGTTTAAATGTGTTTTGGTCCCGCAGGTGTGGTGCTTTTGGAAAGAGTTCCTTCTAGTTTCACCCAAAAGTCAGTTCTTTCCACTGTGTCTCAGGTTCAGTTGTCCAAAGGAGACCTGCCCAAAACACTAAGCCAAGACATGGCTTTTATGTACTTTCTCCTGGACAGGCAAAATTCTGATGTCTCACCTGACCCAGAAATAGGGTATGTGTCCTTCATTTAAGATGACTTCCCTGTCTTTGGCATTAGCAAATGATCATTTTCTAAGAACTTAACTTAGAAGGAAAAGGTCAGAACAGTCCAGAGTTCTTTCTAATTTTATATGCCTCTAAAAATGAAGGTACAAAATGGCAGTAAAAGATTAGAAGTAAGGCCAGAGGGGCTGGGAATTTAGCTCAGTGGCATAAGCACCTGCCTGGCAGGTGTGAGATTGTGAGTTCAATCCCCAGTACCAAAAAAAAAAAAAAAAAAAAAAAAAAAAAAAAAAAAAAAGAAGTAAGGCCAGAGAAAAGAAACTGAAGGAAGCAGAACAGGTTTGACATTTCTTCTAGAGTGTAGAGGAGGATCAGAACCAGTCTGTCCCAGTGAAACCTATCCTCCAAGTCTTAAGGCTGACCACAAGCCTAGTGCTTTTAAATGGTAGGTGTTCCAGATTTCATAGGCATGTATATTATCTAAGTCTGAGCTAGATTTTGTTTTAAGAAGACCCATTTTACAGAAGTTTATATTAAAGTGTGTTAGGGGTGTTCTAACATAACTCTCCCTAACACGATTGTCTAAATAAAGTAAAGCCAGGAGTACCAGTAAATTTAGTAACTAACTTAAATGCAATATGAACAAGAACAAAACAGGAATAAAAATGTCTCATCAAAGAAGTATCATAACCTTATAACATCCCCATATTTTAACTTAGATTTATCATCATTTTAATGAAACTATAACAAACAAAGCATAAGCAATTATAAGCAATGGGCAAAGATACAACAAAATCTGAAGCATAAAAAATTATTACCTAAATCAGTCCCAGTTCAGAGTCTATGAAACAAAAGCAAACTTTTATCTCTGTCCAATGATCCTGGTGGAAGACCTCCAAATGATATAGGAGAAAGAAACTCACAACCTACTAGATGTCCAGTATGAGTTTCTCTTCTCTAAAATTAAAGAATGAATTTTAGGAACAATGGAGATTAAGAGCAGAACACATTTATTGAGAGAAAGTTGCTGCCTGACAGAGAGACATAAGGAGTCCTGAGTGCCCAATTTCTTCCTTTATCAAGAGAAAATCTTAACTAAACCTTATTTCAAAGAAGATAGCTCAGAAATTCTAATTCTAATTTAATGACCTCATAAAAAACAAAATTTATGTTAAAATTTCTGTTAGTTTCACATACTATAACATATCTGTGCATATATATTTGTCTTAGTTACTTTTTACTTGTTGCCAAGACAAAATACCTGATGCCCAACATTAGGGAAGGAAAGGTTTATTTCCTACAGTTTCTCGGGAGTTTCAGTCCATACTTAAGTTGGCTCCAAGGCAGCATGGTGTGGCGGGACTGCCATTCATGGCAGCCGCAAACAGCAAGGTGCACTGGTGAGAGAGAGAGGGTGGAAGCAAGCAAGAGGAAGACCCACCTCTCTTACACTGTATCTCAGTTCCACCCCTGGGTGGGTGTAGCACTCACATCATCAATTCCGGCACTACACAACTGAACACAAGCATCAGACTCAGCTCCATCTAAAGTACATGAGAACTTGGGGGTACATAGCATACCCAATACAATACACTTATAACTAATTTTTCATCTAGTGTATATTTTATATACCCACATCACTGCAATAAGTCTTTCAGATAGCAAACTGGAGAGTATAAATCTTGTGAAGAAAATCAGAATAGAAAAATTACCATTAAACATTAAGCTAAGTGAGACAGTTTGAAAATTATAGGAAAAATGTCAGGAAAAGAAATTAAAACTGTGAAATTTCCAAGTAAAGTAGCCCCTCAAATGAATCTGTCTACAAGCCAGGCATGGTGGTGCATGCCTTTAATCCCAGCACTTGGGAGGCTGAGACAGGAAGACTGTTGTGAGTTCAAGACCAGCCTGAGCTACAAAGTGAGTTCAAGGCCAGCCTGAAGTGCATAGTGAGATCCTGTCTCAAAAAATAGGGCTGGAGATTTAACTCCGTGGTGTAAGGTTGTAAGTTTGATCCCCTGTGGCCCCCTCCAAAAAAAGGATCCATCTACAAAGGTATTATCTAGCAGAAAGTTGATTTTAGCATTGATTATACTGACTTCCCTTTTGATTTTAAATTATGGAGATCTCTCCATTAAACTTGGTATTCTTATAACTTCTCACATTCTTTTTTTTATCTTCTAAGTCTTTTTCCCTCAATCTATTAATTATATTCAAGGTCAGTAATAACACATATTGAAGTAAGCAAAGTTTTAGAAAGTAGAATTATGTGAATTTGACACTATTTTATCATCAAATTAATTAGACACTATTTTATCATCAAATTAATTTATCCAAAGATTATAGTACTTGGCAGTCTTTCCAAGATAAAACTGAATATTATACAAAGTACAGTCTTTGGAGGTATGGACACCCTTTTGGAAGACTTGTTGTGAAACTTTGTAGATGTGTGAATTTGGGTAAGTCATTTAACTTTCATGAACCTCTATTTTCTCACCAGCAAAATACACAAAGTATTACCTACTAAATAGGGTTGTTAAAGAAATTAAAGCAAAACTCATTTTGATATTTAGTAGAATAGTTGACATTTAGAAAGTACTTAGTAAATAGCCTCTATTATAATTGTTAGGCAATACTCTTTGTCATTTGCATTTTCAATTTTCATGTCAGCTTCTAGGCTCTAATCTTTGGGGGGAAATGGCCCTATTACTTGTCTTCATTTCTATCAACTAGGTTAATTCTTCTTTTCATCTTGTGACAACAGTTTTTTTTTTTATCTAGAACTGTCCTTCTCTTTGACTGAAACTTGACACTGCACTTTATAAATAAACAACCTCAACAGAACCACCTCAACTTCAGCCACTTCTCTTCTACTAGTAATAAGTTAGCTGCATTCAAATTCATGCTGCCCACCTGGCCCATGTTTGCTTCTCAGCATGTTCTATGGATTGCATTCATCTCCTTTTGTATTAATCTCATTCCTTCATTATTCTCTCTTTTAATTTCATTTTCTCTAAATTTCCTTTTCTCTCATCAGTCTATAAACATGTCCAAGTTTGAGCTACCTTGTTAAACAAGTCCTCCATCAACTCCAAGCCTTCCTATAATTTGCTTTATTTATATCTGAGAGTTTTTAAAGTAACCACACTGCTTTTTGTGTTATCTCATTTTTATTCATTCATGCAATGCCCAAATTTTGCTGTTGACTCCACCTCCTCATTGAAAACATTATTTTCATGATTACAAATTAATGTGCTTTGAATCTTAAATGTACCTCCAAGGTCCATATGTTAAATAAAGACTTGGTCACCAGTCTGTGGTGCTGTTATTGTGATGTGGTGGGACCTTTCGGAGGTAGCACCTGATAGAAGGAAGTTAGGTCACTGGTTTGTACTTTTGAAGGGGATACAGGTACTCTGACCCCTTCTCTCTCATTGTTTCATTGCCATGGTGAAGTGTGTTGCTTTTCTCCACTGTGTCCTTCACCGTGATGTTCTGACTCACCACAGGCCAAAAAGCCATGGAGTGAGTGACCATGAACTGAATCATCTGAAGTCATTAGCCCAAATAAACACATCCACCTTTTTAGTTGTTTGTCTCAAGTACTTTGTGACAGTGACAGAAAGCTGACTTATACACCAATGATATCATATTCACAACCTCAATGAGCACTTTATTTTCAGCACTGAAAAATACTGACCTTCTCTATCTGGAATTTTTCCTGGCTCAGAGTTTCTTTCTCTGCTTTCCTTCCTAACTCTTCAGCTACCTCCCAATTGAAATTCATATACCCTTTTTCCTCTACCTACTTTTGCTTTCTACTTTTTTTTTATTCAAGAAAATCACACTGGTTGGTGTGATGCACACTCATAATCTATAACCTATATTTCTAGCTCAGCATCTCATTCAAGGTACAGGCCCATTACAACTGCTACCTAGTAAATACTATTTGAACAACATTTCAAACATATCTTAGGACAATGTAGTACAAGTCCTGTATAACTCACTAATCTTAATTCCTTGCCTTCATAACTCACACTGCCTTACTCTATCTTAGGCCTTTTGGGCAGCTATAATAAAATTCCATAGGCTGCATGGGTTATAAACAACAAGTAATTTCTCGTGGTTCTGTGGGAAGGAAGTCTCAGACCAGACCACAAAAGTGGTAGCAATCGGGAGAAGATTCTCTTCTAGTTAGAAAGAGAAAGAGAGAGATGTCTGGAGCCTGTGGTGAGGGCACAAATTCCATTTATGAGGACTATATTCTAATAATCTTAATTTTTACAATAGGAGGCCCCACCTGTTAATACCTCACTGGAGGTTAGGATTGCAGTTCTAATTTTGAAGAGACACAGCCATTTGATCTATAACATATTCTTATTCTTCTAAAGTGTTCAAAGTTAATTTTTGATTTTTCATGTTCCCCTACCTCATTTCAACATTTTATCAGTTCTACCTTCATAGTACTTAACAATTTATTTCCCTTATGAACTATTCCTGCCTTTACTTTACATTAGGTCTTTGTTTTTTCTTAGCTTAATTTTTTGCTCATCTTTCCATCTTTTAGTTTTTCTTCCCTCTCTACAATTTATTAGCCACAGTCCCACAAGTGATTTTTTGAAGTATCAATTCATCTTATCATTCTCTTAAATCACATCTTGTCTATGACTTTCAGAATAAACTTTGCTATGTGATACATTTTCCATTAACTTCTCCCATCATTTTCCTATATATATTTTGTGTTACCATCATGCTGAAATATCTGTACTCTTGAAGATTATGTGTGCATCTGTATCATTTTTCTGCCCATAGTGCTCTTGCAATTTACCTAAAATAGCTTTATATTCTCTTTCAGTTAATCGCATCTTCCTGGTTTTACACATTCATCTCAACTTTCGCCTATACCAAGGAGTCTATCTAAACCTTCTTATAACATTAGGTGTGTCTTTTCTGTGCTTCAAGTATAGCCTGCATGTATCTCTACCATAGCTCCTGTATGCTGGACTTTACTCACTACACTATGAGATCCTCCATTGGTGAAAAAACACCAGGTTCACTTTGTGCAGTGCACAAATCCCATCTCCTGATACATGTTTGACACTATACTCATTAAAATAGTAGTCATGTAACTAGTTTAAGTCATGTTCCTTGACTTCTATCATCATAGCACTCAATTTCTTTGCTAAGTTATCCTGCCAACATGGTTTTGCTGGGTTCTTTTCTCCTTAATCTTTGCTTTTGCTATATCCCATTTCTACCTTTATTATTCAGGTTGTTCCAACATGTACCATATCTGAATGTATCTTTACTGAAATCTCTCTTTTTTCTGTTAGTTCTGATTTCATTTATATGTCTCACCAAACCTGAAGTTCAGTAATTACAGCCTCTCAGCTTTTCAAACATGAGTATATCAGGTTCAGAGTTTGTGGCCTCAGTACTTTGTAGAGTTTTCCTCCAAACCTAACAATTGTTCATGAAAACCCCTGCAATTTCTCAGAAACCACAAATATCCTCAATTTCTTTTTTGTGGGAAAGTTTGCAAGTAGCAAATCCCAGAGCGTTATTCAGTTCTCCTTGCTGCCAATTGGCTGCTGCCCTGCAACCTATTTCTGGCAGATACACCAGCATTCCCATATCATAGCATGCTCTATCTCCAGTGTTCTTGGCATTTTCTTAAAGCTAAAAAAAAAGAGTTCTAAAATCCCTGAGGTGCTGCCAAAATACCCTGCACCTTATTTAAGACTTTATTAATATAGTATTTTATTAAACTACAATACATAACTGCAGGTGACAAAGCATATTTAGTATTTAAACTATAAAAATAGATATTTATAGGCATTTTTTGGACCATGTCTGAAATTCATGATTTTTTACAATTCACGAGTGCTATCAAAAAGTAACCCTCATGAATTTCAGGATTTCACTGCAGAGTTTCTCTCACCTATTTCAAGAAGTTGCTATAGTAAATGTCTATCATATGTTATACTATTTTGATATATTCTCATGGGAAATGGTAGCATTGGCTTCTTTAAAAAACAAACTGTAAGTAAGGCCTAGTATTTATATTTTACAGTATCAATCGCTTTCCCACCTTGAGGTGATATCTGAATCTACCGTAACTCTTTAGAAAGAAAAGTACTTTCAAATTTGGCAGACCTTTTCAAAAGTACCCTTTATTTTCACAAGTAAGAGAAACTGTAAATGAAAATGTATCACAAAGCAGTTACAAATTTAGCGTGAGCATTTCAAAGAATGGGCTATTGCAGAAGCACCATTCTAATTGCTTGCAAGTCTAATTTTGCTTTTTATGTTTGAATAAAAGGACACTGATAATAAAGAAATAACATGAACAAAGCACGATATCAAAGCCTCCAGGGAGCAACCCTCTCAGGGCTGTGTACTGCACAGCCACGACAGCCACTTGCCATGTGCAGCTCCACCCTCGCCAAGAGGAAAAGATGAAGGACAGAGAGAAGGACTCTTCCACATTGGGTGTCTGGTCACCAGGCTGCTTTTCACTCTAGCAAAGTGAACACTGTGGCCATCAATGACTCCTTCCTTGACCTCAGTTACATGGTCTACATGTTCCAGTATGATTCCACCCATGGCAAGTTCCACAGGATCATCGAGGCTGAGAACGAGAAGCTCATCAACGGAAAGTCTATCTTCATCTTCCAGGAGTTAGATCTGACCAACAAGTGGAATGATGCTGGCACTGAGTATGTGGTAGAATCCACAGGTGTCTTCACCACCATAGGGAAGGCCAGTGGTTCCAAAAGGAAACCGTGTCTGCCCCCTCTGCTGATGCCATGTTTGTGATGGGTGTGACTCATGAGAATGACAACTCCCCCAAATGGTCAGCAATGCTTCCTGAACCACCAGCTGCTTACCACCCCCAGCCAAGGTCATCCATGACAATTTCAGCATGGTGGAGGGACTCGGGACCACAGTCCACACCGCCACTGCCACCACTGGCAACACAATATCATTCCTGCTTCTACTGGCACCGCCAAGACCATGGGCAAAGTCATTCCGGAGCTGGATGGGAAGCTCACAGCATGGCCTTGACTGCAACTTGCAGAGAGCGACCAAATACAACGAAATCAAGAAGGTGGTGAAGCAGGAGTTGGAGGGACCCCTCAAAGGTATCATGGGCTACACCGGGTACCAGGTTGTCTCCTGCAACTTCAACAGTGACATCCACTCTTCCACCTTCGACACTGGGGCTGGCATTGCCCTCTATGGCCACTTTGCCAAGCTCATTTCCCAGGATGACAATGAGTTCAGCAACAAAGCGGTGGATTTGATGGTTCATGTGGCCTTCAGGGAGTAAGCACTCAGGACAATGGCCCAGTGACCATGGAGGGAGAGGCATGCTGTGGAGGTCCCTGCCCCACTCAGCCCTGCCACTGAGATCTTTGCTTCTCACACTTCCATCCCAGAACTCCAGAGAACAAGAGGGCCTAGGGAGCCTGGCTCATCAGCACCATCTATAAAGCCGACTGCACCCACAAAAATAAATTCATTAAAAAAATATATTACAATCTCAGAATTTCACTTGTCTTTTTCTTTTCCTTAGAGTAGCACTTGATTACAGGGTCTTTAAATCCACCAGACTTGTTATAGAGTAAAATTTCCCAATATGTTTTAGACACAGTATAGGAACAGAGTGATAAATTCTACTAAATTGTATTTTGAGCACATACATTTTATTCTGTTCATGAGGCCATGTTAATGTCTAAGATTTTCAGCTAATAAGTATAAATTGTTACCATTTTCAAAATTATAAGTTAAATTGCCTATATGCTTTTATATACTCACAGTGACTTTAAAGTTACATATCTGATTTTAAAGTTCTGGCCTTTTTACATAAGCTTAACAAAAAGGTCTTTCATTTTGTCAAATAAAGATAAGTCAAATTTAATGTTATTAAATAAAGTACAGCTGACCTGTGTGTGAGAGTGTTTGTGTATGTACAAATACATACACTTAAATGTAATTTGGAAGGCTTTGATAAAAATGGGTATACACTTGGGGAAAAGGTGACATTTTGCATAAATACTATGTATATTACTTTCAACCCAGGGTTTCTCCTAAAATTTGGATGTTTGTTTTTAGCTGTATCTGCCTGACTTTGCTTAATCTCACTTTATCATTGAGAATATTTTATAGTTAAAAGAATTATTCTATATGAGAAACATAGCTAAAAATTTATAACATTGCCCAAACTGCAAAAATGCTTAGAGGTATTACTTCAACCATTATCAAAATACCATTGAAAGTACTTCATGGAAGTATTACCTGTGTTTAAAAAAAAAGCAGATAGTCTTTCCTGTTAAGGACATATTTTAGAAAATGTTCTGCCACATAATCTTTAGTCAAGCAGTTTTTGTTCTTCATAGCTGAATAATATTCCTATCCTATTCTGTATGCTGGCTTTGATCCCTTCCGGCTTCATCAAGAGTGGTACCACTGGATATTTTAGTAGTTCTATTTTTAGTTTCCTGATGAACTTCCAGACTGATTTTCATAGTACTAATTTACATTCCTACCAGGTATATACAAGTATTCTTTTATCCTTGCATCTTTGCCAGCATTTATTATTTTTTGTATTCTTGACATTCTGATTGGAATCCCTGTGTAGTTTGATTTGTATTTCCCTAGTGGTTAAAGATACTGAATCTTTATTCAAAAATCATTGCCCTCTGTACTTCTTTTGAGGATTTTCTGGTTAGCTTATTTGCCCATTAGTTGATTAGAATACCTGTTCTTTTGGTGTTAGTTCTTTACATTATTTTATATTATATAATACACAAAATTACATTAAATGTGTCTTCATGACAAACCCTCAACATTTTAAATGTGACAGTTTCTTAATAGCTGGGTTGTGGATGGCAATTTTGACTATGACTGGATTTTTCATCAGTGAATAACTTTTATAAGAAGATAAAAAAAATTCTGTAAGTCAAGTTAGGCTAAGGACTTCAGCAATATTATCCAAACTCTGAAATCAGTGTCTCATGTCTCATTTCTGCAAAGTCCTCACCAATTAGGGGTTCTCCAGGAAAGCGCCTGCCAAGCAGTGATGTAAGTTTTTCAAATCATGAAATGACACCTAAATGGATTGTCTTCTAGAACTCTAGAATAGGGTAAGGGCGCCGGAGGGCTTCCTGGGAACTTGGCTCTGCTTTTCTCTGCTTCTACCTGAAAGCTTCCCTCTCACTCAGAACCCATGATCCAAACCAGTCTTTTGCCTTTTGCCACATGCAAGAGGGCTGGAGAATGGCGATAGCTGGCAATAGGACTGGAGATATGAATATGTGATAAGGATTGCATGTCTTTACTTCCAAAAGTAATACCTAAAAACAAAGAAAAACTTTAATCAGTTTTCACCCAAATCAGAAGTTTACGAGCTCACTTTTGTTTTTTCTAACCTTGTGGAGAAAATACAAGTTACAGAGCTTCTTTAACTGCATCCCCAATGTGCTTTCCACTACTGACATTAAAACACGTGAAAGAGACTGGTCTCCAAAACAAAGATTCTTTCAGAACCAGTGTTTCACTAATTTGCAGTGTGAGTCTTAAATACAAGTCAATAAACATCTCTGGACCCAGTTTCCTTATTTGAATGCTAGGTGGGTTGTCTGTGCTTTCTAATATAGCCAGCTGGAAACGTGCTGTCTTCATAAATCACTATGTCATTGTCAGCTGGCAGCTTCTTTTTTGACTTAAACAATCACATCTTTTCAGTGATAGCATTATTAATATAAACCTGAATTAAATGTTATATGATACTTAGCTTTGCAGCTTTCTCATGTAATTCTTGATAAAATAAAGACAGAAAAATACATATATTGAATGAATTTCAATTCCATGTCTGCTTAAATCTTGCCATCAAAGCAAGCCTCTGTGAGAATGTGAGTGGCAGAGAGGAGATGAAATTTATACATTTTATTATAAATTGCTACTAAACATTGATGCTTACAACTACCCTCTGAGGTAAATGTGGTTGCACTTACTCTGAAAATAAATAAATGAGAAGTTTCCAAGTTAGTTAAATATTATAGCCCAAGTTTTCAATCTAGAACGAAAACATTTTGGAAAAAAAAAAAGCAATAAAATTGGAGCAACACATAGAAACAGAAACCCTGCTGTTCATTTTAACTTAAAACAGGAAACTGGGAGTTACCCTTAACTATTCTAGTGAAATTGGCACCACCTTTTCTTCAGAAGAACCTAAGAAAACTGCTGTGCATGAATATAAAGGCAAATGGTAACAATGTCTCCTATTTCACTTTATTTTATTTTTAAGCAAATCAATTCATTATCAAAAACACAGCATTATTTCATTAGAGAAGACTGAAAGTTGTAGCCAGACTATTCTGAATTAATTCTTAACTGATGTGTCCTTAATTCTTAAAGCTCATTGTCCTTACTGGAAAGTCTGAATAGTAATTATTATGTCTACTTCATAGAATATGGATGTTATACTATTAAATTTAAAAGACATAAAAGCAAAAAAATACAACTTTGTCTCCTCCAAGAGGCTCTATATTGTTGTGATATCAGTTTTTTTGGACTGATGAGATTGTTGAGAATTAGATAAGATTGACAGTGATTTTTGAAGTTGCTTTTCACTTTCTAAAACTCATAGACCTGTCCTTGACCCAATAGAAGAAATCATTGTAGACTGAGCATTTAGAAACTTTCCATGCAAGTCTGGATAGGAATTTTTACTGATGAGAAAATCCAGGCAGATTAAGTAAAGTCTCAAGGCCATAGACTGTGTCTGAAACTTAAAACTCCTGACTATCCCTAATTTCAGTGTTAGTGAGTCTGATCCTCTCAGTGATTGTAGCACATTTCAGAGTCAATAAAAACAAAGCCTAACCCTGCTTTTCTTCTTGGAATCTCTAAGTAAGTGTAAGGCATCATTATCCTATCAGTTCCCAAACTAGAAATGTCATTGTCATCATCCTCTGCCTCTCTCTGTCACCAAGTCTTACATGAATCCTAAATTGGACTACACTGTCTTAAAGATTCTTAAGGGCATTGCTATCTGGGAGAGGATAGACAGATAGACAGGGAGTGCATTCATCGTACTCTCTTCACTGTGGCCTCAGAGATGCAAACTTTGCAGAGGCTAAGGAATGTGGCCTGCATAGGGACTCTTTCGGAAAATAATATTCTGCCTTTACTTAGAGAATGACAACAAACCGTTGCCAAGTCTCTCAACTCACATGATAGTTTTTCATTTTTCTTTGCCTAGCCGTACAATCCTCTCATGCTTTGATAATAGTTTACAGAGTTCTCTCTCATTCAGCATCTACTCAAATCTGATGAGACCAGCAGTGTTCAGGTAAGAATGAGAAGTGATATGGGAAGAATCACATCCCTAGTCAGTGATGGGCATAGAGACAGGAATTATGACTAGCTCAGGCTGGTTCTCCAGGCTCTCATCTATGAGGTGAATGCATCAGAGTTACTCCTTTTCCTAGTCATGAAAAATTAGAAGAGTAGTCTAAGGGAATAGTTTGAACAGGTCAGAAGGCAGAGTGAAGATGAGAACTTCCATGAAGGCTCAAAGATCATCTACTTAGGTGTAGTAGGGGGCTCCAGGGTAAAATCTCAAACACTATAACACAGAGGTTGTATACTTGCTGAATCATATAAACAAGTCCTCAATACTTATTCATCAGACCTTCTGTGTTGGTTTGATCCTGTGTCCCCTGTCCCTCCAAGGCCTCATGTAATTTGGAGGGACTGGGTCTGGCGTTTGTGCTTGGTTTGTGGTCTAGTGCTGGGATTGGCAATGTGAGTGCTGTATCTGCCCAGGGGTGGAGCCAACATACAGAGTAAGGGTGAGAGGAACGCATGGCCCTCTCTCTCTCTTGCTGGGCTCGTGTGCCTTGCTGTTTGTGGCTGCCATGAATGGCAACCCCGTCATGCCATGCTGCCTTGGAGCCAACTGAGTATGGACTGAAACTCCCAAGAACTGTAAGACATAAACCTTTCCTTCCCTAATTTTGGGCATCAGAGATTTTGTCTCAGCAAAGAGTGGAAAGTAACTAAGACACCTTCCCACCTGAAGTGTCTCTGGATCAAGCCTATCCACTGTGCCCAGGCTGAAAAGGAATGCTGAATCTCCAAAAGCCTCTTATATAGTACTTGATCTGTCCTCAAGGACTGAAATCCTATAGAAAGGAGCATACACAGTCACGAAAATCTGAAATTCTACATCCTCCTTCAGCAGAACACTTTGATCTGAAATGTCAATCCAAGAATTTATGCAGAGAAACATTTATTTGGGCTTTTAAGAAAAAGATGAAAAGGTAATTTCATGTTCACTTCAAAATGAAAGAACAGAGATTTTTAAATATATACAGAAAAGTCCATTACTCATTTATAACCAATGCCTGCTATTTGCTAAGAAACAACAGAGTGAGAAATGGGTTTCATACTCTAATCTTGATTTTGGCATCAATGCAGAAATAGGTTGCACTGTTCAACCTAATATTAACATGTTTCTCTTTCTCCTAAGATTCTAGGTCCACCATTACTAATATTGCCATTTTTTGAGAGCCAATCTTTCCCAAAGAACAGAGCTCTCAAATAAAAGGTCCAAATGAATGGTATCATAATTTAGGGTACATTTGATCAGTGCTCTGATGTTCTGTGGAACTTAAGTAATAATAGAACAAGGCAGTGGACCTTTCCTACCAAAGGTTGATATGAAATATAGTAGGAAAGCAGTACCAGGGGCACTGGTAGGAGTGGCCCAGCAGCAGCAGGTCACTGTTTCCTGAGGGGGCCCACAGAGCCAGCAGGTAAAATCAATATATTAGTGGGAAATTCATTGCATACATATCCTTGATATATGTAGGAATTCACTATATAACTGTAGAACTTGCTTCTATGGTAAAAGGTACCAAATTTATAGTTACTAAAGTTGGTGATTTGCTAGGTCATGCAGGATGTTATTGTTATTGCTAACTGTACTACTTTAGCCAGAAGGGTACACATATTATAATCAATTTTCCTCCCTTGTATGACAATAGTGTGATTGCCTTGAGTAATAGCCATCACCATAGTTCCAGTATGAAAGGATAGAGTGCAGAGTCAAATAGATAGCAACCTCCCATCCTTAATAAACTGGGAAGGTAGGTTCTTGCATTAGAGACAAAGACTATGAACCACTTACACCTAGAAGACATCTCTAAGAAATAGACATTTACTAGGGAATCTACAATACTAGTGATAAATCTGTCTAACATAAGAAAAGTATAAGCACCACCATAGAAAATAAAAAAACAGAAAATGAAAAACCACAGAAGCAAAATGAAACCCCAGACCTCCAGCATATCAAGGACAAGCTCAGAGCACAATGAAAATAAAAGAAATCAGAAGCCACACACTGGAACTTTTTGAAATGATAGCAGCAGAAGTAAAAAACAAATGCAGGATGCTATAGAAAAATAATCTATGAGGTTAAATAAAAAACAGAAATGACAATCAAAATGAAACACATGCCTGATGAATCTAGAGTAGACACAGATTTAAAAAAAAATAAAAGAGGAGCTTACAAAAATAATAAAAACAATGAATGTCCAACCTAGGAAAGAAATGTAAGCCATGAAACAGACCCAAACAGGCATTCAGGAGATCAAAAATTCTACTGAAACTATATGCAACAGATCAAACAAAGGTCATGATAGAATATTAGATTTAGAAGGCACGATTGCAGTTAACAGCCATGAAAAAAAAGATATATTAAAAATAACAAGGGAGCATGAAACATCAATCTAACAGCTGCAAGATAAAACAAAGAAGACTATAAGATTGATTGGAGTAGATGAGAAAGCCAAAGAAAGTACAAATGCCATAAAAACCTCTTCACAGAAGAAATGGCAGAAAACCACCCAAACATGGATAAAGAATTTGACACAAAAATAAGTGTGGCATACAGAACTCCAAATAACCATGATAAAAATACATCTACATAAAGGCATATAATAAAGATTCCAGAAATTGTGCACAAGACCAGAATATTAAAAGTAGAGAAAACAAGCAAATCATTTGCTAAGAAAAACCCATTAGAATCACAGTAGACTTCTCTAAACAAACCCACAAGTCAAGGACAGCTTAGAGAGAAGTACTTCAAGTTCTAAAAGAAAACAACCTCCAACTCTACCTTGCAAAACTATCTTTCAGAAGTAACAGAAAAATAAAATACTTCCATGACAAAGAAAAACTGAAGAAATTCATGACCACCAAACCATCTCTATAAAATATTCTGAAAGATATTCCTGAAAGACATCAGGAAGACCACAATTCCAACAACACCAACAGAAGCCACTAGGCAGGGTAAGCAGTTAAACAGAGGGGAAAGACAGAACACCAATAATAGGAAAATAATATGAAAGGGATGTCAATACAGATCAGTTATAACCATCAATGTAAATGGTCTCAATTCACCACTCAAAAGAAACAGACTGACAGAATAGACCAAAAAACATGATCCAAGAATATGCTATATACAAGGACATATTTAAATCAAAAAGAAATTCTTACACTGAAAGTCAAACAAGAAAATATTCCATGTGACATGAACTTAGAAAAAAGCAGAGGTAGCTATAGTATTTTCAGGCAATGCAAACCTCAAGCCAAGACCAATCAAAAGAGATAAAGAAAGTCACTACATACTTGTTAAAGGAAAATCCCAAAAAGAAGTGATAACAATCAGAAATATGTGTGTACCAAATAACAGTAGGCTCAACTACATAAAACAAGTATTAATGGACATTTAAAAAAAGTCAAGCACTAACATGATTATAATGAGGGAACCTAAATAATTAGCTTTCACAAATAAATAGATCAACAAGAAAAAATTAACAAAGAAATGTCAGAAGTAAACTAAACCTGTAAACAAACGGACTTAGATGATGTCTGCAGAGTGCTTCAATCCACAGTATCAAAACACACATTCTTCTCAGTTGTACATAGGACATTCTCCAAAATAAACCACATAACAGGCTATAGGACATGCTTAAATAGATGCAAAGTAATTGAAATTATCCCATGTACATTATCTGACCATAGTGTAATGAAATTGGAAATCAGTAGCAAAAGAAACCACAAAAAATGCATTAACACCTGGAAATTAACACTCTCCCACACAACCAGTGGGTCACAAATGAAATTAAAGAAGTATTTAAACAGTATCTACAATTAAATGATAACATACTAGGACTTACTGGATGCAATGAAAGCAGTCCTAAGAGGAAAATTCATAGGGGTGAATTATCACATCAGTAAAACAGAATGAGCTCAAATAACCAACCTAATGTTGAACCTCAAACTTCTAGAAAAAGAACAACCCAAACCCAAAGCTCACACAAAGGTAAAAATCATAAAAATAACAGCATAAGTTTATGCAATCAAGACTAAGAAAACAATACAAAGAATCAATGAATCAAAGAGTTGGTTCTTTGAATGACTAAATAAAATTGATAAACCCTTAGATAACCTTACCAAAAAGAGGAAAGAAAAGATGCAATTAGGAACAGAAAGAGTGAAATCACAATGGATCCTGTGGAATTCCAGAAGATCGTCAATACCTACTTTGAGAACCTATACTCTAATAAGATGGAAAACACAGAGATAGAATAGAAAGTTCCAAGGTACAAATTTTGAATAAATTGTTAATTTCCCTACATTTTTAGGTCCTTCCATTAAAGCTTGTTCTTGGATGTACCACTAAAACATTATGTGTTCATGGATGTGGTTTTTCAGAGTTGGCTGGATCTAAGTCATGTAATACTGGGACTAAGGGTATCGAGTGACTTCTGGGAAGATGGTGGAGTGCTGAGCAGTAGAGAAACAGCATTTCTGAGATTAGGAGTTCAGATACTGGAATATGGCAACATGAGGATGAGAAGAAAGAGGAAAGTAGGTCCCTAAATCCAGAAAAGGCATGAAACAAGAATTGGAACCCACAGGAGAATAAAGAGACAGACTTCAGTGCAGAAGAAGGAGGTGGCAAGTAATACTTTCTATCTAAACCTAGATTCACCATGTAGAAAGTGTGGTTCAAACCTGTAGGCACACAGTTATTACTGGAGACCACAGAGACCTCTGTGGAGAAATGCATTAGTGGAATGGATCAGTTCATGCTGCAGACAATAGTGGATGGTAAGTTATTCTGGTTCAGATGTTTTGCAAAAGAAAGCAACTGACCAGTAATCATTTTAGAAAGGGGCCAAATGAATTCAGAACTCAAAACAGTTGCAGATTGTCTCCATCTGGCTGCTCCCAGTATCAGGGTGAGGAACAGCTAAATTCAAGCCAGTAGGAGGCCAGGGGGCTGAGTTCAAGCTAGCAGGGAGCCAAGTTCAAGCTGACAGGAGACCCCCAGAGTGTTGCAGGCTGAATAAATTGGGTCCCACTGCCAAAAACCAGAAGTAGCCCTGAACTTCAGTAGAACTACAGGTGCAGGCTTGCTAGGATTATCCACCATTCCACTATAATCTACTGCTGGCTTTCAGGAATTAATCACTATGAATTGGTTCTGTTTGCCCCCGTACTTACCAGTGACAGTAGAGACAGGCCCTGAAGTGAACCATATTTTTTTCTTCTTTAATTCCTTTTGTTTCTCTTTTTCTTATTTGTTCTTGCTTTTATATGAGTGTGAACATTGTTTCTAGTTTTTGCATTGTTGTTTTGTTGTGTTCTTATTTGTGTTTCTTCCTTCTTTTTTTCCCTCCTGTCTTCTTCACCAGTTTCTCAAAGCATTTGTAATCTTCCTTTTTCCTCCAGGTCAGCATTTAATCTCTATTCTTTTATTTCTGTATTTTCCCCCTAATTGTTTTTAAATTTTCTCCCCTAAGCATAAAATTGCCATACTGAGGCCATATTTGCACTATAAAATTTTCTGCTTTGTTTTAGATTTTGTTATATAACTATGAATCTTCTTCATATGATTAAAGGAGAATAATATTTATCATAATTTGTCATTTTCTAGGATGTGTTTGAGGTTTTTGTTACTACTGACTTTACTACTTCAGCCAAGGTGACATAATTGCTCTAATTAGTTGTTCTTCTTTACATGTCAAGACTGTGATTGCCTGAGTGTCATAAACTGGCACTATAGACCAGTACCAAAGAATCAAGGGCTAGGCTAAAGAGCCAACAACTTCTCATCTCCAATATGTTGAAGAAATAGAATCTTGCAACAGACTAAGAAGTCAAAAGGCAGTTATACCTGAAAGACATCTCTGAGAAGTAATCATTTCCTAAATGCTCTCCATACTAGTAATAAATCTACATACTACAAGCAATTTACAAACATCAATGCAGAAATTAACCTTAAAAAATAGAAAAAGAGAAGATATGGAAGCAAGATGCAACTCCAGACTTCCAGCTCACAAAGGCAAACTCAGGGGGCAATGAGGTAGATCAGTTTGAAAGTCACCCACCTGCACTCTCTGAAGTGTTAACAGCTTAGCTAATAAAGCAGATGAATGAGGCTATAGAAAAATTGTCAGAAATAATTCCTCAGATAACTACAGAGATGATGACCATAATAAATGACATAGCTAGTGAATCTAGAGTAGATACAGACAAAAGAGAGAAGTTTACAGAAAAGATGGAATCCATGAATGCCCAACATAGTGGGGGAAATGGAATCATGAAACAATTTCAAACAGTATCCAAAAGAATAAAAACTCTATAGACAGCAGAATGAACCAGTGTAACGAAAGAACATTAGATCTAGAAGACAGGTTTGTGTTTAGTGATGATGAATAAAAGATTTTTTAAAACATAGCAAGGAACTATGAAAAATTAATCCAACAGTTACTAGATGATGCAAAGAGGAATAACATAAGAACAATCAGAGTCAATTACAAAACAGGAGATAGTACAAACTATATATATATATATATATATATATATATATATATATATATATATATATATATATATTTGCAGAAGTAGTGTCAGAAAACTTCCAAAGCATGGAAAAAGAATTTGACATACAGGTAACTGAGTCATATAGAACTTCAATTAGCTATGATCCAAAAATTCTACACTAAGGTATATAATAGTCAAGATTCCAGAGAAGAAAATAAAAAGCTGTTAAAGAAAAGAAACAAATCATCTGTAAAGAAAAGCACATCAGAAACAAAGCAGACTTCTCAACAAACCCTGAAGTCAAGGACAACTTGAAGAGAAGTATTTTAAATCCTAAAAGAAAACAACCTCCAAACAAGATTGATGTACCCCAAAAAACTATTTTTCAAAACTGATGAAGAAGATAATTCCATGACAAAGTGAACCTGAAGAAATTCATAACCACTAAACCAGCACTCCAAAACTTTCTGAAGGATATTATAGAAAGAGATAATGAATACTACAACTCCATAAACCCCAAAAGAATAAAGTCAGCAGACAACTCATGTAATTAAACAGAAGGGAAAGAAAAGAAACCAATAACAGGCAAATAACATGACAGGGATAAATCAATATATGTCAGTCATAACCATCAGTGTAAATGGTCTCAACCCACCAATCAAAAGAAATTGACAGGTAGAATGGATCATGAAACAAGATTGAACAATATTGTGCATACAAGAAGCACATTTAACTCAAAAGATATTCACAGACTGAAATTCAATAGATAGAAAATAATACTCTGTGCAGTCTGCCCTTGTCCAGAGACTTTGCTTGAGAGCAGTGGACTAGTTAGCCTTGTAGAGGAAACTGCCAGGCAGTCTGATGTTGAAGTGGCAGAATTGATATTGTTGAGGGCTTTTAGCCATATCTGTGTTGATAGTCAAGAACAAAGAGCTCAGCAGAATGATCCAACAATATTTGAGTTTGACCAGAAAGAAAACTCCAGTAAAACTGTGGCCTGAAAAATGGAAGGACAAGAACTTGATTGCTGAATAGTTTAGTAATAAAACACCAAATACGTTGGATGAAAACAATAGAAAATATGGCCTGAGGACATCACAAGAATCATTAGGACTCCACCTTTTGTAACCTTAAAATTACAAAGGTGGGGAAGAGAACCAGAATGGGCCCGTTTGGGCCACAACCCGCTAGGCCTGCACGGTGCCAGCTCACATCAAGAGAGAACTGACTCACCTTCTGGAGCCTGGCTCTGCATGGACCCCGGAAGAGAACCAGAATGGGCCCATTTGGGCCACAACCCACTGGGCCCGCATATCCTCCCCCTCCACCCCGTAAGCAACCTGCTGGTTCCGAGGTCTGGGTAAATTGATAGCAACTGGGGAACATTGAGCAACTAAACGTTAGTATTTTTTCGTAGATTTTGTAGGCCTCTGATCAGCAGCCTGAGCATCTCATTGGAAGATGACAGTGGGCAATGTGGCAAATATGGGGGACTCTCTTCTGTCTTGCCTTCGAGGCCCAATATGTTTCTCACCATTTTGCTTTACTCTGATCATTATTATTATTATTATTATTATTATTATTATTTTGCTTTATTTTATATTCTGTTTTTATTGGTTTTATTCTGTTTTGTTTTTTGGTTCAATTTTACTACACCTGTTGGAATGGTCAGCTAGTCTGAAGATAACAAGATATACTATAGTAGCTATTGTACCCACATTATCGATCTTTGAAGTTCTGTATCAGTTCTGCTGCTTTATTTTAATTGACTTTGTTCTGTTATGTTCTGTTGTATTTTGCTATCTTTAAAATAAAAAAAAATTTACAAAGGTGAAAGTTTTTGATTTGAAAAGATAACCCTAGAGCACCATGTTCCAGAATGGTGGTGGCCTGGAGAATTTTCTCTTCAGAACTTAGTTTCTCCTCAGGACTTAGCTCAGCAATGCAGGAACTCAAGATCCATAGCCAACAAGAATGCTGGTTTTAGGCACATGCAGAATGTAAAAACTGTATTCTGGAAGGTTTCTACTCAAGTTTTAGAAGAGGGGCTGGGATGCCAGGCAGTGTGCCTTTGAGAGGACCGTAGGTGAAGCTATGAGTGTAAAGCCCAAGGTATAGCAGAGATCTCATAAAATTTTGAGAAGCCAAGAACGTGGATCATCTGAGTAAAGCTACAAGGAATGAGCAAAGTCAGACCAAGAGAGGAGCTCTGAGAACTTCAAACTCCAACAGTGTTGTAGGGCACAGTGACCAAAGTCCTTTTGAGTTCATATCTTGTGGATTGCCCTGATATTGGACATGGAAATACAGGATATAATATTTACCCTGCTGGATTTTGGACTTGCTTTGGTTTCATTCCTTTCTGTTCTTCTATTTGTACTGTTTGAAATGGAAATGTTTATCTTGTGCCATTGTATGTTATAAGTGTTTAATTGTCTTTTTCTTTACACTGGGGATAATAGCTAAGAGTTTGCCTTAAATCTAAGACTTTGGATTTGGACTTTTCATCAAGGCTAAAACTGTTAGGACTTTGCCAAGCCTTAGACATGGGCTAAATGCCTTTGCCATAAAGGGAAATGCATGAGTCTTTTGGGCAACAGGGGTGGGATGTCATGACTTGTACCTAGATGTTCTCACAAAGCTGCATGAACTCACAAGTGGGACTTTTCAGAGATGGCTGGGTCTAAGGTGTGTGATACTGGGATTAAGGGCACATGGTACTAAATTAGTCCACTGATTGGTTTAGCAATCCGTGGGTTAACTGGGTGTGGTTAATGAGAAGGCCCACCTTGAGTGTTAATGGCACCACCCAAAAGTCTTGTAGCCTAGGTGGGATAAAAGGGAAAGGGAAATGCTGCTTGCAGTCTCCTGCCTGCCATGCTGTGGACTGTTTCTCCTCTGCCATGCCCCTCTGCCATTCTGTTCTGCCTTGGAAACAGATGACTGGGGACTGAAACCTCTACAAACTGTGAGCAGAAATAAACCTTTCCTCCTTCATTTTGGGTGTCTGATATTTTGTCACAGTAACAAAAAGTAACTAAGACAAGTACTGTGCCTGCTAATCTCATGGCATTGCTGTGATGTTTATCTGGAAGACTATAAGTGAAAGCAGTTTGGAATTACACAACACTACTTGTATGTGGGGCTTACTGTTAATATCATTAATCATTGAATCCTGAATCACAAATGCTGGAGCTCTCAGAGTCTATTCCCAATGAAATACTTTACAACCCTCCTACTGCCTTTGCTCCTACCTTAGCCTGATATAACCAAGGCTACTATTTTCTCTGGTTAAGACAGATAACTTATAAGAAGCCATGGTAGCATTGGACCAAATTTCTCTTTGGGAAAGATAATTTCTGTATTATCCAGGATATCCTTTTCCCTGTCTTGTTTCATGGACGTCTAGGTCTCTAGAGCAGCATAGGATTGAATGGGAACGCATAGGAAAGGGAATTTGAATGACAGCTCTGAGGTGAAGGAATAACAAGTCTCATGAGTTAGGGATATATGGGAGCATTCTCATCCTCCTCCTGAGTCCTCTTTGTATCTCCTAACTCAAGTATCTGTGCAGGACTTTTTTTTCTTACTTTCATGGCCTGTCTTTCTTTTTCTTTTCATCTTGCTTTCTAGCTTTCTGGAGCTACAATAAAATATCTGCTCTGTGAAGAATGATGACAAAAACATAGAAGTAGACAACAAATGTGAAAACAAAACAAACAAACAAACACAATGCAGCATTCTGGGACTTTTAAAACTTAAATGCAAGAAAAGCCAGTTGCTAGACATTGGATCACTCAGTTCCCCAATTTTTCCCTCAGAAGTGTCAACTTTTTGCAGGTATGGAACAGAGTAGGTGTGATTACAGAGGCATCATATGCCCCAATTTTCTCTACTCCATTTTCAGGACCGTGAGTGAAAGACATATTACTTGTATGTCTTAATTACCTTTCTCATTGCTGAGACACAATATCCAACACCCAGATTTAAAGGGGGAAAGGTTTAATTGATTCACTGTGTAGGGGTTTCAGTCCATAATCGTCTGGTTCTATGGCAGGGTATTTTGGCTGAGGGGCAACTGTAGAGAAGAAACAGTTCGTCAGGCAGAAGACAGCAAAAGCAAGCCAGTGAGGGATAACCACAACTCTTTCTCTCTTTTATATTTTTTCCAGCTACGTAGCATTCACACCCTTAATCCTAGTACCCTTGATCCTAGCAATGCACCATGAATTGATTCCAATGTCACACACTCTAGATCCAGCCACCTCACAAGCCATAATAATATAGTACAGACAGAACTGGAAGTTTAGGGACAGTAAGTACCCAAGTCTGGAACAACAAGGAGAAATTACCATGACTTTGAATATTTTCTTGGAAAGTAACTTCCACTTGTTCTCCAGAGACCTCTTTCACTGCTGATAGAGGCTGGGGTGTAGAGAAGTACCTCTCTCAATTCCTGATTTAGTCTTAAAGTAAAAAGTTGACTGGCCATCACTTTTCCTTTTTCTTTTCAGATGACAGGCTCTGGAGTAATGAACTCCTAGCTCTGTGAGTGGTAAGGCGAGTAAGGTCAAGTACAACAAAGGAAAAGCTCTTATAAAACCTAGTTTGGAAGGAGAAAATTCTATTAACTGGCTCAGAGGAAAAGAAAAATAAAATCTACATGTCTTTAAGTATTATGGAGGTCACTGGAAAGAAACTAGATTCAAAGAGAGTATCAGAAAAATTATTTATGACCTGTGTCACTTTTCCCCACCTTCCATTCATGGCAAGCCAGCCCAACTCTGGATAGGATAAGGGACAAGAATATTTTTTTCTAAAAATAGCAACTTTTCGGATATTAGAAAACTCAATAGTGTCTACTGCATACAGAACTAAAGGAATTTTTAGGAGAGGATTTTTCAGATATTGCTGAGGTGAGTTATCACACAGGTGAAACAAGGCCGGAGAGCAAGGTCAGTACTGCTTATAGATATTCCAGTCTGGGGGGTTCAATTACCCAGAAACAAGTTCAATGTTCAACTGCTAATTCTCATTGCTGGGTAGGCAAGATGGGAAAGCATGGCCTCTCCCCACATGGATTCTACTTGATGCATGGCTTGATGCCTTCATCACAGGAGGGAACAATCACATGGCCTTCGCAGGCAGAATGTTCATGGCAAATGGGGCTGAGAGTAGAGAGACTGTGGGTTCAGAAAGTAGAAAAAGAGGAAGGCCAGTGAAGGGGTGCCAGGAATGTCTCAGTAGGGAGAAATGGAAATTTCTCCATTATTCCTAATGAGCACTCTCTCTTCTAGATGCATACAGTCTACTCTAGGCTGCTAGTGCCTGACAAGAGTATAGTACAGCACATCTCTGCAATTCCAGTCATAGTACATGGGTCTTGTTCTGGTTACCAGAAAACTGTCTGCATGGACATTTCATGTCTGGCACCCTTTGTAAGTGACCTGATAATCTGTCTTCCAGCTCTAAAAACACAGAGCATTATCCTTGTTCAAGGTACACCCTGGGTGTGGTCTTCACATGCTAGGAAGAAGCATAGGAGACTTTGAAAAGCTCCCACAGCTCATGTAGCAGGCAAGTTTCCTGCATAATTAATGACAGGGGTGCAGTGGTCCCATGTTTCCCCAAAGTTGCCACCCACAAAGATGCCAGATGAACACAGGTTCCTCCACATGCATTTCATCTCAGTCAATGCCATTTAAGTATTAAGTGAAGCACTTGCTAGGAAAAAGAGCCACAAGATAGTTATTTGCCATAAATAAGAAACTGGTAGCTAATGAACCCCTCTGGAAAGAAAGGAAGGGAAAGTAACCACTAGGGCAACCTGGCATGCACTTCATACACAGAAATGAGGAAAGGCAAGCGGCAATATAATTCATCCTACCTTCATTCTAGTCTTCGCTCTACATTAGCGCCTACATTGACGATCTAGAGAGGCAGAATTTATGCCTTACAGAGGAGTTCAGACTTCTGTAATGAGCAAAACCCAGGAAGATTAATGTCTGCTCTTACTACATATTTAATAATATTGCCTATTCATCTCATTTGAATCGGTCAACCTGAAGTTTGAAGAAACTGAGTAAACCATTAGATGAAAAATCAGAACTGGAGATCTTATTGGCTGTGACTACCAGATAGTCACCTTGTTCTCACTCCCATGGCCATGGACTACTCATCAAAAGAGAAACGATGACTTAGAAGTACTAAATACTGGCTATGCGTCACACAGTAAGCTACACCTTGATCCTAAATCTGTGCTTATCTCCAGTGAGTACATGGGGTGAAATAGTTATTCAGATGTATGCATGCCAGTGGGCACTTGAATGACCTGCCCAAAATAAGTCAGGGTGCACAATGAGTGCACCATCTTAGTTTCCAGCTCTGTTTCTTCTTGCCCTTCTCTAACTCTTATCTCCCTAGTAAATTTAAGAGGGTTTTTTAAATGTAGCGAAGCCTGGGTAACTTAGCAGTTTAGCAAAACCTTGTCTCCAAACAAACAAACAAAGGGTGGAGATGTAGCTCAGTGTGAAGGACCTGAGTTTTTCCCTAGTACTTTAAAGAAAAAGAAATAGAAAAAGAAAAACCCATTAACTGGAAGATGGTAGGAAGAGGAGATAAAGAACTATTTGGAGAGAAAATTTTTGTAATGCCTTGTTGCAACACTCACTGTGGCACAACTGTGGAGGGTTGTGCCAACCCCAGTGGGCGTCATTCATCTTGTGTAGAGTGTTTTCTAGGAGGAGCCCTGGATACTAAAGAGATGTGGCATGAAGTGTACAGCTGAGTTGGCACCTTAGTGTGGAGAGTGAATCTCATCTTCAGAGAGTAGATGTCAATGTCCAGACTTTCTCTTTGGAGCCAACTCTGTCAAAGGGATTCCCATTTCAGGAAGAAGCCTCACAGGGGTAGTTAAGAGACAGCAAGAGTCCAAATTTGCAAGGTCAGTGCATGTCCTCTGCTAAGAGAGGAAGTCTGCCTTTTGAGGCCGCTTGTCTAAAAATGTATCACCTTGACAAAAAGAGCTTACGTTTTCTTATCACCTAATTAAAATTTCAGGACAGGTTTGGGTTCATTTAAGGCAACCAGTGGTAGTTAACCAACTTGCAAAATTTGTTTTCTCACACCTCTTTTGAGACCCAAGATCTGCTTTTTCTGCCTACTGGGGTATTCATGCTAGACTTAGTAGGCTAGAGTAGGTATAAGAGTGAGAGGTAGTTTGGGCTGACAATGACATGAAGGGTAATCTCTCTGGAAAGACTCTTCCTCTACCTGTTTACTCTGTGTTGTGTGATTTATTTTGGGGGCAAGGTAATCAATTGCTTTCTATGCCTACTCCCTACCGGAAGAGACACCCAAGGGCTAGAAAGGTCACTGTGCTCTCCTGCTTTTCTAAGTGCTCATGCTTCTGGTTTCAGAGTTTGTTAAAGGCTTTTGAACTCCATGCCCCTAAACAAAATTTGTTAGGTATCTGTTACAACATCTCTGCCCAAGTTCTCGCATGGGAGGAAAACTTGACAGTGCTCCTGAGAGGGAGGCTCTGGGGTAGGAAGTGCATTGTTATGTTGGAAGAGGGAGAGTTGTTCAAGCATAACTGTAGCTCTCTGGTCTTGAGTAAAGGATACATTCTGTGATACGCCGGGAGAGGGACACTGGGAAACTACAAGACTTCTAATAGTTGGCCAATGTGTTAGCTGAGAAAAATGAACAACTAGCACCACAACTTTGAGGTCTGCAACCAGAAATGTTGGTGTCCCACCTGGCGTAAAAGCAGTGGAGCCACCTGCCTTTAGCTGGATTCTATCATCTTGTGTAGGAAGGATCTCATTCATAATCCTTAGGGATTGAACTCCAGAGGAGATTTTTGTAAGTTTGTTTTTCTCTCTTTTTTTTTTAAATGAATGGTTTTACCTCCTTTCAGATGAAGAAACTGAAGCAAGAACTAACACATATTTAGTGGGATAGCATAGAAGAAAGAGCTGCTTATAGTGCATCAAAGAATTTGAACGAAAGTTGCAGAAGATTCAGAAATATTCTATCACTTCTAGTAGAGTCACAGCACAGGCCTTCCCAGCAGGAGCTGCTCTGCATTTGAACATATGGCCCTCCTCTCTTATCTCAGTCTCCACTACTCCCAATGTATACTCTCCATATGCTAATTATTCAGAATCACTGGTCCTGTCCACCATCACCCTCTGGTATTCCTTCCTCCCTCCCCAGGATAGTGATTCATCACTTAACACCTTTCTAAACACTTCACCTCATTCTACTTTTATCCTTCTTACCTAGTAAAACACCAACTCCCTACCTCCTGCAGACCTGCTTTCTACTTACTGACTGAGTCTTATTGGATAAGGTCACACTTAAAATTAAGTGTGTTATACCACCATCATTTTAAGGTTTACAATCAAGAGTCAACTCGCCAGGCATGACTGCACAGACCTGTAACCCCAGCAGTGTAGAGGCTGAGGTAGGAGAATCACAGAAAAGTCAAGACCATCCTGAGCTACATGGTGAGTGCAAGGCCGTCCTGGAGAGTATAGGCAGATCTTTTCTCAAAAACAGACAGACTAACTAACAATTGCCAAATTCAACATTTTTAGTAATCATCTGCTCAGCTGTTCATTTCCTATAAACTTAGTAAACTTCCTATGTGTATTTGAGGGGCATAAATAGTCCAAAAAAATTCTCCATTTCTTTGAGGTTTTAGCATCCTTTCTTGCCTTAACAAAATTGTTTCAAATGTTTTTCACTTTGACAAACTTCTGCTCCTCTAATCCCCTTAACAAATGTACTGAAACCCACTTCACAGAATAACTAGGAGTCTTTAGGATGCAATTTTTCTTCATAAAATTTTCAAAATATTTGCATCTTACCACTCCTTTCCTCCTTCCTTCTTGTTATAGTGGAAGAGGCAATCCTCCAGAAATTCTCTCCTGATCTTGCCAGGCTGGTAAAAATGCTGTTGCTTCTCTGGATACATTTTGTGCTCCATGCTATGACTTCCATTAATATCATCATCTTTTCCAAGGACAGTAACCATATCTGCATCAGTCACAGCTCCCATGAACAACTAGCGCTTAGCGTCTGCTTGGTGCTTATGACCCACTGAAAGGAATGTAATCATGCAGGCTTTTCTCCAAATTTTCCCAACAGAATACTGTAACCATCCTGGTGGACAACTGAGTTTTTTTTAAACACAACAAATTCTAAAGATACCATTCTAGTGTGAGATTTTTTACATTTTCACTAACAGGAGAGAAAAAAACTTCAAAACTATGAAAATATCATCTAAAGTTATAGTGTTCATATGAATATAAAATAAAAGTAAAGTCATCTACTAATTAAATGAGAAAGTATCCTCTTCTGAAAGAAAGCAGATTGGAAAATTGGCAAGACTACTGCATTAAGCGATTGCGAGATGTCACATAATATCACTGTTTTGATTATTGAAAATCATACTACTAGATCTCTCTCCTTACACTTGGATTAAACCACTAATGTTCATATTATGCAACACCTCTAAATATAAGTGTGGCAAAAATGAGGAAGAAGTACTTGGCAGACATTTTTTAGTGACTTCCAAAAACATTATGAAAGAAGTCTTTTCTGTTTATTTGTTTGCTTAACTAACAACTGTACTGTGAGTCATGATACAGACTGTAAAATGTGCATGGAAATCAGTGGCAATGAAGCAGTCATGTGCTAACAAAGCCAGATGATCCCTGATGAATAAGGAAGGACTCTGTCTCCACCCTACCTTATTCATATTACTCAACAATGTATGCCTTCTAATGTTTGTTTAGCATTGAACAAATGGTGAAATGATGCTAAAAAGAAAAGCATCGAATACACACCTTTTCAGGTTCATGAGAAACAACAATGAAAATGAAGACTGAACACTAATGCACTAGAGTATGGAGGCAGAGAGTTTGAAATGAGTAGCAAAGGATGAAAACATTTCTTTATGATTATCACCAGTCTAATAAGTGCCATTTTCATAATTTCAGTTGGTTCAATAAAATTATAGCCCTCAGCAATATATTAATATCTTAAATTCTTTCCATTTAATTCAGGGCTGAAAGCAAAACTTTTAAAATGACTATAATAAGATCTCTTAAGATTAAACTGTGATGCATGTGTTTTAATCACCATTGTTTGATGCTTGACATTAGTGATTTTCTTCAGCTTTTTAGGAAAGAAAGAAGCAATAGTTTGGGGAAGTATGTAAACTACCACATGAAAAAAAAAATGTTGCTTTAAGTTGTCCATAATTGAAGAATACATTGAGAATCCATTTGCCACTATTTTATAAGTTAATACCATTCAAACTTCTGAGGATTTTTGTTTTGTTTGTCTTGCAGCATTATGGACTGAACCCAGGGTCTTGAGCATCCTTGGTAACCACCCTACTGCTGGACTACACCCTCAGTCCTTTTTTCGTGGTTTCACTTTGATAAACCTCTAAATTGCCCAGGCTAGACTGGAACCTGGAAGCCTCCTGTCTCAGCCTTCTGATTAGCAGGGATTGCAGCTATGCACCACCACATCTGGCTTGGTTTTGTTTTTGTTTGTTAGTTTCCAATGTGGTATGAATGTTGACTTAGTATCATCAGTAAGGAATTGCTTCATAATTTCATGCTAATGCTCAATCTAAAAATATGCAGAACCACCTTATAAAGTTGTAATACACAGGCTGACATTCTCAATGGTCTGTAAAGGTGAACTATAATTTTGTAACTTAAAGGAAATAAGAGGAAAGCAACATCTGGGTTTCATATTGACTAAAACTGTACATCATCAAGTAGAAATAGACATATCAGTGAAAGTGTGGATAATTTCATCCTTAATAATTGACTACTTTAAATACTGCATTTTATTTTACTACATTGTGATAATCTTTTATTTTTTTTCAGAACTTCATACAAAACTAGTAATTCCCATGTAGGCTAACATTCCAAATTTTGAGACAAAGGAAAATAACTACAAGGTAGTGCTGGAGCACCGCCATAAATCCTTGAACTTGTGAAAGTGCTATTTTTAGCAGAATACAGTTAAATGCCCTTCCTAACACATTACCCGGGTGACTAACTTTCAAAATTTAATGTGTTTACTCAGTTTTCCAAGTTAAAGATTACAAATTGTCCTAGACTCTTCTTAAAACCTCTATTCCCTTCTGACAAATTGAAGACAATGATCAGAATCTGATTAATGTTTCCTTATAGGGAAAAAACTGAGAGCATGCTGACCCCATCTAGCAGAATCATTCCCTATAAAAAGATACCAAGGTTTAAAAAGAGAAAATAATGGCACCTATATTTTTTCTCTATGAAGCAATTCTTCGCTGTTAATTAGCCCAAAGTACGTCCAATTTAATTTTTTAAAGATGTTCTGGCAATGCGAATTACTCTAATGATGACAGGGAATACAAACAAATAAGTTTTTAATTTAGTAAACAATCATCCACATATTTATCAAAGCAAATAATCCTCTTTGACATTGCCTAGCAACCCGTAAGGCAATACATGGACATCCCATTATGCATGATTGTGGTTTGTCAAAGGACACTTTGGGCTGTGGCTAGCATAATGTTTTGTGGTTCTAGCCTCCATGCTTCTCCCTATAGGATCAATAATTTGATTGTTTATGAAAGAGCCACAGAAGCCAAGGCCACCACGATATTACCTTTATTGCCAGGTCTCTACCAAGTCTCAGAAACATTTTACAACCAAAAGAAATTTTCAACTGAAAGATCTTGTGCTGACTCTGACTGAGGAGATGCCTTTGTCAGTTTTGGGCTGCTGTAATAGAATATCACAGACTGAATAATTTATAAAGAACAGAAACTTGTTTTCTGTATTCCACAAGCTGCAGAGTCTGTGGTCGAAGCCTTGGCGAGATTGACTGATGGGAGCTGTGTCTCCACATAGCAGCAGGTGGAAGGCAAAGGAGAGGAATTTCTTAGCCAAACCCTTTAATAGGGACATTAATCCCAGTCCAAAGGGAAGAGTCTTCATGATCTAACCATTTTGTAAAGGCCTCAATTCTTAATAGCATCATATTTTCCATTCAGTTTCAACCCCGAATTCTGGAGGAGCCATGTACAGAAATCAGCAGGAGACAGACACAAACTCATATCCACACATCGAAATATCAAGTCAACCAAGTAAATTGAATCACCATTAGGGAATAGAAGAGAAACAGATTTCTTAAGGTCAAATATATCCAGCTTTCTTCTCAATGAAGAAAAAAAAATACCCTACTCTGTGTCTCAAAAATTAAAAGCTAGAAGGGAAAGGAAAGAAGAAAGGATAAAAGGATGGAAAGAAGAGAAAGGCTGAATTATAATTCCTTTTTATTTTTTGGCTTTCTTCTAATAATCAAAGTTGGAAGTGTCTCTGTTGAAAAGGAGATTGGTTTTGCTCCAGCTCAGGATTTCTTAACTTTTTTTTTTTTTTTTTGTCTTCATCTCTTTTCAGGCTACTGGCTCTGCTTTCGGGTGCTCTGCTCAGGCAGTGACCCAGGTGAGGCCAGTCGGCAACAGAGACTCAGTGGAATTCCCCCTTCTCAGCTTCTTAGGACCACGTTCACTCAGACCAACAGAATTTGGATCCAGGATCTTTATTTTTTAATTCTTAACCTTCTCTGTCTTCACCTGCCACACACAAAGATCTTCATGCATTACCTACTCTTTCCTAAACCCACCCTAAGAAGAAAGTGACAATATAAGGTCAGGGCAAAAGAATGGACCAAGAAAAGGGGTCCCTCAAGCCCCTGGGGCAGCAGCTCAGTCCTCAGAAACAGCTCCAAGTTCTGACAATGAAGGAAAGGAAGCGAGGTCTCCCTACTAGCAGATTTGCCTCCCTGGGGTAGTTGGGCCCCAGTGGGAAGGCGGTGGTGGTGGCGGGATAGATAGACTAGCAGAACCTTTGTGCAGTGGAGAAAGGCCTTTTGCATTTGTGTTATCCACGTACCTCAAGGCCAATGATTTGGCTTCGTCCCTGAAAAAGCTTTGAGTGCAGCAGACAACACGAAGCTTTTGGTGTTTTCTTTGTTCAAGGTTAACTTTTTTTTTTTTTTTACAAGTCTCATTTCCTCCCACTCACCCAGTTCTGCCACAAAGCTTTGGCATATAAAGCATTCCTGAGCAAAACAAAATGAAATGAAATAAAGCCTCTGTTGTCTGCTCCCAAGATTGTCTTATTGGTATTTTAAAGCAATACTCAACTTTCCTATAGACAGAATTTCCCATCAGAAATTCTGCCCCAGGGTACAACACAAAGTGCAGACAAGGGGAAGAGGAAAGAAGTCTGCCTGGAGTCACCTCTAGATGAATCTCTGTCAAGGTTCACTCGCCAGCATCAATTCCACCTGCTGTGAGGTTCTTTTTTTTCTATTTTTTTTTCTCCTTTTGCAATCCTGATATGAAGCCAAAAAAAAAAACAAAAACAAAAACAAAAACAAAAAAATCATTCTCAGGGAAGTGATACTTTTGTTTAACTGTGCAAAGGTTAGGAAAACAAAAATGTGGTAAGGACACCTTTGAACGAATCTCGATTTTGCTCCCCCACTGGTCCCCTTAGGAGCTCCCTGGGAGTGTGCTGAGTAGGACACCTCCAAGTGCCAGGGGCACAATGAACCAGGTGGTGGAGGGTGCAACTGCCCCACCCGGAAGCTCCATCCCTCTTTCTTGCTTCAGCTGTTTTGCTCTGACTGTCTCTTCTGTCTTCGGAAGGAATCTGACAGACGGTTAATTATAAATGAGGACCCACCTCTAGACCTAGCCCCACAGTAATAGACCAATAATAGTTCTGCAATTTGCATCTGTGATATGATGAAAATTAATGGACATAAGAATGATGGGTACAATACTCAGGGAAAAGTTTGTTATTATTCTATGAGTACATTTAAAAATATTTTTACATCTGATCCCTTCCTCTGTGGAAGAAGAAAAGTGGTAGAATGTGCTGTAATCATTTTGAGGGTTGACTGTTTCATTTTCTATTTTCCCTGCTTGTCTGTCACATTTTACTAAATAGCCTGTAAACGTATTATTACTTTCTCAGTGATAGCAGGAATCTACTTTGTTTTTATGAAACAAGACCTATCACTGTGTGTTCTTTGAATTTTACCTGCATGAAATGAACGGTCTTTTCATTTCCAAGCAGTTACTTCCATTATGCTAGGTGGCAGGGAATTTGGTTATGTGCTCCCGTGATTAAATCCAAAGAGCAATCTGTAATCACTCCTGGTTGAAAATGATTCTTGGGCAAAAGTTCAATGAGGTTAAATGTTTTAAAGAACTTTAGAGTATAAAAGATTTATGCAAATACATGGCAAGTTTTGACCCATTTCAGTAGTGCTACGAAACAGTGTGCTTCCAGTGTATTTTTAACTTAGCATCGTCCCACCTCCCCAGCTACTTCAGTCAAGCCCACCCACCCTTACTTGGTGCTGGGGCCTGCAGTAAGGACAGAAGTCCATATTAAGATGCACATATGCACACTTTAGTGGCCACTGAAGACTCAAGATATATTTGTCTGAGCATTCTCCTTCTATGAGTTATGTTTTCATACTGAAAAAAAAAGGCAATCACTTTTAGTGCTTCAAGGTTACATTATTTTCATATTACACAGGAAGGTCCTTTTTGAAATCACAGATAACACTTTTAGATTAAAATCTACTGTGCACAGATTAGCCCTGAGGAAAAAAAGATGGCAAGATTAGGGTTTCTTTTTATTTAAATCTTGCTGCTAAAGCAAGGAGCTAACTGAGCTCCTGGGGGAAAAACACAGGAAATATTAGAGGAGAAGACATAAATTCTTCAAACTGGTATCTTTTGATACATTTTCCTAAACCTGTGGGGCACAGTCGCTATTTACAGAGAGCATAGCTGCCAAATTCAGAGGTTTTATGTCAGTATTGTGTTCAAATTCAAGCTCTGACATTAAGTAGCTATGTGAAACTATAAGTTCATTCTCATTTTTTCTCATCTATAAATGGGATTAATAATGGTATTTAAGATGTAAAGATGTTATAAAGAATAAATCAGATACAAATTCAAAATTTTTAATGCAGCATAATTAATTAGAAAATGGTTAATAGTTGTGTTGCATTATAAAAGAAGCTACATGATATTCTCCCTCAATTCTTTTATGTACTTATTTAAATATTTGTATTTTAAGTTAAGGTTTTTTTCTGGCTATTTAAATTTCTTCTTATGTCTTATTTAAATAGTTTTTAAATCTTTCGTTTCCCCTCTCCACTTGTTTCTTCTTCATGCTATGCTACCTTTCACAATCTCTATTGCTTACTTTTTGACTCTCCTAACTGGAGCTAAACCTCTATGAGGACAGGAATTATTTTGTTAATTCTAAATATCACTGCGTTCCCAGGGCATATGACCTGGAACACAGTAAGTGTTCATGTATTTGGTGAGTATTTGTTGAAGAGCAAATGAATGAATGAATGAATGAAATGAATGAATGAAGTAGACTCTATCATTCTAAACTGAGGATATTCTTTGTTCTTGCTATCACCTTTTTCTTTAGGCTTCTTTTGTTTTTTTTTAATCTGACAATTCTGGAGGCCCTTAATTTCTATGTGACAGAGAAAGTCCATTACCATCAGGTATGGAGGCACACACCTTTACTCCCAGCACTCGGGAGGCTGAGGCAGGAGGATTGTTGTGAGTTTGAGAACAGCCTGGGCTACAAACTGAGTTCAAGGCCAGCCTGAACTGCATAGTAAGACTCTGTCTCAAAAAATAGGGCTGGGGATTTAGCTCAGTGGCCTAAGCATGTGCCTGGCAGGCACTAGGTTGTGAGTTCAATCCCTGGTACCAAAAAATTTTTTAAAAATTAAAAAATAAAAAGAAAATCCATTACAGTGTCACAGAATAATATATCTAAAGCAGGAACTGAACTGGTAGCTTTTCCTTTTAGATTTGTTATAAACCTGAAGTATTTCCCATTTGGTTTGCAGGCAGAATTTGCCTTGTTCATGCCTTAGGAAAGGAATGTTACAACCAAAAACCAGAGTGTAAGTTTAGGTTTCAAAATCATGAAATCCAAGAGAACTCAAAGCCATGAAAACATGTGGAAACTTAGGGCTGGTTTTTTTTTTTTTTTTTCTGTTTTTTTTTTCACTGTACAACTAAAATAGATTCCCTGGATAATAGAAATTTGAGAGTTACAGATAGAATAAAAATGAATATGAGAAAGAAGTACTTGAGAAAAAAAGCCCAGAACTCAGATGTTTACTCACACTCCATCTGGACACCTGGATCAACATAAACTCCAGTTAGATTTGGTAAACTGAGGGCAGAAAGGATCTATGCTTCATTTTCTGAATAATAAACAAGGAAGTAAAAAATTTGTCAAGTAGAAATGGCTATATGGAAACAGTATGGTATCTTGGTTACTTTCTTATCACTGAGACACAATACCCAGAACCCACAAGTTAAAGGAAAAAAAGGTTTATTTTAGCTCACAATTTGTCGAGATTTCAGTCCCTAGTTGGCTGACCACAAGGCAGGGCGGTGTGGTAGAGGAGAAACCCTCCACAGCAGGGCAGGTAGAGGGCAGTGTGATTTCCTTCTTTCTCTTTTTTCCCAGAGTTTATTGGTTGGTGCCATCCACACCCAGGGTTGGGCTCCCCATATCTATACCCAAACCTATACTAAACCAGTTTAGTTATCACATACCCTTAATCCATATTCACACGTCTCGATCCAGCTACCTCTGAAAGGCCCACCTATCAATGTGTGAGGCTTTGGGGAAATACTTAGAGAGATGGTATTACACAGAATTTGGATTTAATGTAATCTCACCCCATCACGTTATAAACATGATCTTGGCAGACCTTCTCTTCCCCCACCTCAGTGGCTGTTTTTAGGGGGCCACAGTTCTGCCTTAGCACCACCAAGTTTTATGGACCACTATTGTTTTGACTGCTGCTCACCCAGGGCTGCTTATAGAGGCTCCCTCTCTTCCATGGCTAAGAAAAATGGCCCTCATGTTTTAATACACTTAAATCCCAATCACTGACATCAAGTTATATTTCTATAAGACACTTCTATTTCACTAAAATCCATGCAGTTTTAATTTTCTACTTTTATCTAGTAGCTTATTCTTCACAGGAAAAATGGAGGACAACCTTAAAACAAGAATTTTTACTGAAAGGTACTTACTAGCCTGTGTAATGTACTGTGTACTGTGTGATGCAGCATGTAATGTTTCATCTTCTGACATCCCAGGAGTGTTATGAACTAGTGACCTCTCCATGTGTGTTTTTTATTCTATCTTTTGTTATTTCTTTTTAACTTTGAGCCAGAGCCCTTTTGGAAATTAAAACATACCCCTCCCCACCATTTAAACCTATAGCATTCCATCCTCCTCCTAACTCATCTCCAAAGCCTCATTGGATTTATCAGAAGGTAAAATTGGTTTGCAGATATTGAGATGTGGAAGACATGTCAACAATTTTTTGCTAAAGTAACCTGTTGTTCCTTTGTTGCCTTCTGGTTCATTGTTGCCTTTGTTGTTGTTTTGTTGTTGTTTTTTGGTTACCTTTCAGATGGGCTCAGGCATATGAAGACAAGTAGCAATTTCAGTGATTTACTGTGATCCAATATGCCACGTTTCTGTCAGAGGCTGGCATCCTGTCTGTGTTCCTGTATCTCTAGTTAGGGCTTGTTTCTACTTGTTGGCTAATTGTGTTTACTACTTGTTGGCTAATTGTGTTTACTGAGAAGATCTCTGGTGTATGAGTAACCAGGGAGAGGTCATGTGGGTCTCCATTAGTCTCTACAGCACAGTCAAATACTCTGCTTCAAAATAAGCTGCTTCAGAAAATTTACACAGCAACAGCCGTTAGCATTCCTTCCTCTATTCTGTATGACTGTTATGGTGCTCTGTACCCCTGGCTTCCCCCACCCCAGAGGGGATAATGCATGATCCTATCTTCCCTGGGATTGCTTCCCAGGTCCTTAAGTCCCAGGTGCTCCCTCCTTCCAGCCCACGCTTCCCTTTCAAAACAGTACTATCTCTGTTTGCATGCTCATATCTTCCTTTATCCCTCTTGACAGTATACTTCAATCTAAATAAACTCTTGTCTTTTCTCTGTTGTAAATTCTTTAGCTACCCACCTCACCACCCTGTGGTACTGTCTAGCAGAGTAACTCCTAATGACCTATGTTCAAATTTCTATATCTGAATAGAAACATTAAAAATTCTCAGCTTTAAAATAGCTGCAACAGGAAAGCAGGATCAGAACATCTCAGTATACAGATGCAATTCCGTAGTGCTAATCCAAGCAGATGTAAACTAAAGATTTCCAAAAAGCAATGGCATTGTGAATTGAATGGAAACTTATCAAGAAGAAACTATTACAAGGTAAAATGAAAGAATTTCAAATAAACAGGAATAGTAAGAGAAAAGATTGACTTTCAAAAATATTGATGTACTTCTTATTTAAGTGAGTGATAAGGTTTAAACTAGTTCTCAAAGTGTATCAAATAAATGGAAAGCAAGGAGCAGAACAGATGTGTGTGAGGCCACAGAGAGATGCAGTGTTTTGTTATGGGCCATAAGCATGAATAAACAGTAGTGATAAGCAAATTAGAATGTTTCCGTCTCCACAGGGCATCAAAATAACTGATTAGAATTATTATTGAGAGCATAGATGTCTGGTAATTGTTTTAAATGTAGCTGAAAACAGATTAATTGACTTAGCAGTGATGAGGTCAGGAGTCACATATAAACACACACGTTGTGGCATTTTATTAGACAGAGTAATTTAGATGCACTGGATTGGGTCTCTGTACATCCCTGGTGCTCTCTCAGCCTTTACACTATTGATATAATATGAAAAAGATTAACAGCTTTAAAAAAAATTTGCTCTCTATGAACATAAGAAATCAATAGAGCAAGACAAGTGAATAGTTTCATCTTTGATCTGAGCATTAAGTTCACATCTCCTCTTTGAGCATCTATAGCTAAGTCTTTGCACAAAGAAGGACAATTTAAAACTATGTAAAGGTTCGAAGCATCTGTTTTCCTTGGGCCAAACTCTTAATGGCATTTCTGAGTACAAACATTAGTTTAGGCACTGGGAGTCACGCAGTTGTGCCTAAGGTTGTCTTTTTATTCCAGTATACCTAAATCTCTCTCTACAGATCTTTGTACCTACTGGTAACTTCATATTAATTTGTACCTACTCCCTTTCATGAAGATGGAAAGAAATAGTCACATATTATCATATTTTAAGAAAATGACCAGAGGAACAGGAAGTATCCCCTGAACTCTACTGTTTTTATATAACTCTCATAGAATCTACAACAGTCAGAGTCCTCCTTTAAAATTTTCCACATTCTCCAAAAATATTAAGGGTTTTCCATTTTGCACTTCTCTTTTTAAAAATAAATGTGAATTGAAAACCATATAACGTAAAGGGTAAATCATAAAATCCTATGCATAATAAGGAATAATAGGCTGAAAAGTCAACTGGTAGAATATATTCAACTCAAAATTTTTAACAAATACTTACAGAGCAATTATTCTCTGTAAGCACTGTTGTAATTAGGACAGATTAATGAATAAAACGCACAAAGGTCCTGTCCTCATGGAGTTTCCCTTTAAGAGAGGGGAATTAATAATGAAACATGAATGCAACAACAAATTTAGGGAAGGGTTCAGAAGACTACACTCACTTCTGACACCAGTTCAAGCTTGAGGGTATTGAGATACCTTCAGATTTGCTAATTCACTAGGACACACAGAACTTTCTAGAAGTCATGGATCATGATATGTTGCTAGTATTTTTATTAACAGTCCTAGAAATAATTTTAGTCTGATTTTTGTCTACATTCTTTATAACTTTCCAAGATTGAACTACTAAATTTTTAGTGCAATAGTTTATTTTGCATGACTTTTCTTTCCTGTAAATCAAGCATTACATTATGTCATGAGGATTAAAAAAATGAGCATCATGCAATTCTATTTCTTTTGAAAAACAGTTTGAAGTTTTAGATATTCAAGGACCAATTGTCACAATGTCAATCACAATACAGTGTGATAGGTACAATCTGGAACAGAAATAGAGTACTAGGTATAATTTCACCTTTTTTTCAATAATTCTGATTGGTTAGTTGTATATACACACATTTTAAAACACTGACTCTGAGTGCATTCAGGAGAAGTATTTTAAGTTTTCTGACATTGTTCCTTTATACAATTAAATTCAACTACACTGATTTATAGTGTGAATGTGAGCAAATGTTCTGATTTTCTCATTTAGAAAATAAAGATAAGGTAGTGATGCTTACTTGAGGGAAAGATTGCAAAGATTTATTTTTTTAAAATATATATGTGCAAAGCTGCTTGAGTTTGCCTACAGACATTAACTCAGATGATGTTTATTATATTCATTTTGATATCAAAATATTGAAAGCTGGAAACTGCAGACTAGAGGGAATTATGAAAAAAGTATTACGCTTTAATAATGCCAAAATCTATTAAATTTCTACTCTATGACAAAAATGGATATACTCTGAGTGATTGGAAAGACTGAGATTCATGTGTTAAAAGTAAATGAAGTTATGTAGTCCTATTCTTAGCAAAAGCCCACTGCACTAACATATGCCAGGGTTTGGATTCTGTTGAAAATAACATTTTGAATTTACTTTGACCAGAACACACTGTACAAAATGATGTTGATACTGGTAATGCTCTACATATTTAAGAGTTCAAGTCTGTCTGGATTTATCATAGTTCGCAAATTTTTTCAATTAAGGAACCCACATTTTACAGTATGACTGACCTTATGTACTGAAAAAGTAGCCCCATTTCATTGGTGAACTGAAAGAAAACAGCAAAGCAACACATGAGAAAAGGCAATTTTCTAGAGGTCAAAAAAAAATGTCACAGTAATAATATTCCAGTAGAAATGTATTTTTAAGCCTCTGTTTCATACATTTTAGTGCTTGTGCTCTTTATATAAGCAGGGTATCTTTTAAAAATAGCTGTTCAACAATAGTGGTTTCAAGAAACACTTCTAATGTTGACTTTTAATCCAGTACAGTCTCAAGAATACTAGCTTTTCCAGACTTGGATTCATATGTACACTGTTATTGTCTTAGCTACTTTTCGCTCGTTGCCAAGACAAAATACCTGAAGCCCAAAATTAGGGAAGGAAAAGTTTACTCTTACAGTTTCTCAGGAGCTTCAGTCCATACTTAGTTGGCTCCAAGTCAGTATGGTGTGGTGGTGCTGCCATTCATGGCGACTGCAAGCTGCAAGATGCGCTGGTGAGAGAGAAGGTGGAAGCATAAGAGGAAAACCGGCCTCATTTGCACTGTATGTTGGCTCTACCTCTGGGCAGGTGCAGCACTCACATTGCCAATCCCCACACCAGACAACAAACCAATAACTCAGCCCCATCAAAAGTATATGAGGACTTAGGGGGACATAGTATATCACTCAATACATTCCACCCCTGGACCCCCAAGGACTCAGTTACATTTTTAATATAAAAGACATTTAGTCATCTCCAAAAGTTGCCAAATCCTAACAGTTTCAGCATTTCTTAAAAGTCCAAGTCCCAAGTCTCCTCCAAGATTTATGGCAAGCTCTTAACTGTGACCCCCTGTACAAACAAAAACAAGGTTAAACACTTCCAACATATAAAGGCACAAGATAAATATTACCATTCCAAAAGTTACAAACAGGGGAATACAAAGAATTGGAACCAAAGCAAGTCCAAAATCTAGCAGGGCAAACATTAAGTCCTGGAGTTCTCTGCTCAGCAGCTGAAGAAACCGGGTTGCAAGCTCCAACAGGCTTGAGTGATTCCACCCCTGCAGCACTTTCAGGGGTCTTAACTTCCATAGCTTTCCTTGGATGATTCAAGTTCCTTGGTTCCACCCTTACATCTTTACTCATGGCTCTCTGCAGGTGAGGCTGAAGCTGCCTTAGCCTTTTCCTGTACTTAAAACCAGCACCATGTGGATGCTGTCAAGGTCCGAGGCAGGCTGGAGCAGTAGCCAGGCTCTCCTCTCTCTTGACTGTAGGGGTCAACTGCCTGGATCGCTGAGCTCTCTGAACCTGATTGTGAGGAACAGCTTCTCTTTGCTGCCGCTATTCTGGAATCTGGCGTGGTCACTTCCATTTTGGGACATGGTGTGGCTGTGACCCTTTTAAAACTTCCTGTGGCCTCTGTTGCCACTCCAAGACAAGGCACTCTGCAGCTTTTTGTTGCCACTCTGGGACAGGGCACTCTGCAGCTTTTTCCTCCAAGCAAACTCTTTCACCTTTGTTGGCTTCAAGCAGCAAAGGGTGGAGAACCACTGCTTCCTGGGATGCCCCCAGGCCATCTTTTTTATTCCTTTGTTCCTTCTCAGCAATCAAGGTTTCAGCTCCATCTTTACAGTCCACAGCTTACTGGCCAAACTCACATTGTAGATCACCATGCTGGGCTCCTTACTCTTTATTCACAACATAAATCTGACTAAGAGCCCCAGACAAAAGCTAGGCCACCATTTCAACATTTGGTTGCCTGGAGGTTTTTTCCCCTAAAGTAATTAGTCTTTTGCCCTAAATCTCAGTCTCAGGCAAAGTCTCTGGGCATGGGCAGAATGCAGGCAAACTTTCTGCCAAGCCATAACACACATCATGTGGAGTCCAACAACCAATGCGGTCCTTCTTCCCAGCAAAAACCTCCTGAGCCTGGTATTTACCAGCAGGCTTTCTATCAGGCTTCTGGTCTCCTGGGCCCTGACCAGAATCTTACATACAGAACAACCTAAGCCATTCCAGCTGTATGCATGTAGGCAACATCTCCTAACTTTTCCAAACTTTCCCTGCAAGCCATTTCCAAAGGCTCTCAAACCACACGGTCAGGGATAGTCACAGCAACGACTCCACTCCTCTGGTACCAAATTCTGTCTTAGTTACTTTTCACTCGTTGCCGAGACAAAATACCTGATGCCCAAAATTATGAAAGGAAAGGTTTACTCTTACAGTTTCTTGGAAGTTTCAGTCCATACTTAGTTGGCTTCAAGTCAGCATGGCATGGCAGGGCTGCCATTCATGGCGGCTACAAGCTGCAAAGCATGCTGGTGAGAGAGAAGGCGAAAGCACAAAAGGAAGACCAGCCTCATTTACACTGTATGTTGGCTCTACCTCTGGGCGGGTGCAGCACTCACATTGCCAATCCCTGCACCAGACAACAAACCAATAACTCAGCCCCATCAAAAGTATATGAGAAAAAAAAAAAAAAAAAAGCCAGGGCCGGGAGTTTGGCTCAGTGCCTTAAGCGCCTGCCCTGGCAGGTGCGAGGTTGTGAGTTCAATCCCCGGTGCCGCAAAAAAAAAAAAAAAAAAAAAAAGTATATGAGAACTTAGAAGGACATAATATATCACCCAATACAGTTATATATTCTTTCTCATGAATACAATACTATAATTTATATTTTAAATCAAATCTGTACATTGCTTTTGAAAGACACTGTTTTCTTTATAAAGTCAAAAAAGAAAACAATGAATTTCACAAGCAGTGTGCTTTAAAAAAAGATGAAGTTTATTTTGAAAGTTTTCCAAACAAATTCTTGTTATTGTTACAATGTTACAGATGTACCAATAATGAGTGTAATGAGCACACCAACTTCCTGAAGCTTACCATTCTCAGGGATGTGTATCATGAGCTGTCTTCTTTCCAATGGCTGCTGTACTACAAGAAGTCCTGGCTGTCCTTGCATGCCCTGTGGCTTGTCCGTTCCAGTCTCTCACTAATAATACCCTTTCATCACTACTGCAGATTCACTTGCAGAAAGAGGGGCCTAATCCTGGTGCCTCATCACCTCCATCATCTATCCCAGTTGGTACTTGGTAAGCTTGACAGACCATCTCTAGCCACGTGAGACAGATTCTGCTACAAATGTTGGGAAAAATTCTTGTGCTACATCAAAAAATATGGACAGTAAATTTGTTCCTGGTTCCTCCTCTGTTGATAGAGAATAAATATAAAAGAATATATCACTATTCAAACTATACTTATTTCTTCAGACAGATTCATTCGACATTAAAGATCAAAGAAGACACAAGATCTGACATGACTGATTAAAGGAGGCCGAGCATTAGAAGTGCTTCAGAAAGAGTCAGAGAAAAGAAAAACTCAGACTCTGAAGTAGGGGGAGACAATCACACCCAGAAACAGGAAGCCAATCAGAAAGATGATCCATCCAGATCAAACCATGTATCTGCACCACTGAGAAGGCAACATGGCATTGCTGCTGCCCCACACCGACTCTGCCCCTGCACCCTCTGGAAAGCTGGCTGAGTTACTGTAACAGCCTGAGGGAAGGAGACAGCACCACAGAGGCCAGACTCCTGAGACGGGCTCTTCCTATGTTGGCCTCTTTCCCCCATCATCCTCCCAAACACAGGAGAACTCTGTGTTCCAGTAGCGTCCTCTCCAGAGCTCCCACTGGCAAGGAAAATCCCAACTGAAGACAGAAATAGGCTAACCACCAGCAGGGCAGGCACTGCGCTGGCCAGCTGGGAACCACAGCTTGCACCCCTGAAGCCTGGGGAAGGAAATGTGACTGAAAAGTTGGCCCACAGTGGGCTTTTCCCTGTCATTTCCCTGAAGACTGGAAAAACAGGAGTTAGTGGGAATTCCTAAACAGTGACCAACACCAAGCACTAAGGAAGAGTCACTGAACCAAGCCTATGGATGGTATTGGATTTGCTAAGTGGAAAGGGGAGCTTTTGGGACAGGGTCGTTTCAAGGTGGGCCCTTAAAGGAAAATAGGGGCTGGTTGGGGAGCAGAAAGTCATGGAAGCAGGGCATGGAACAGAGGCTCGCCCATAAGAGAGGGGTGCGGGAGTCAAGGGATATTGGCAGATGGTGAAACAAAGCTGTATATAAAAATTGTAAAATATTCATGAAGTGAAAAAAGGACCAGTGTGGAGACAGGGCTCTGAAATTGACAAAATGGAATCACACTTACCCAGAGAAGCCTTAAAAAAGATGAGAAAACAAGAAGAACTCTTCCAACAGCTATTAGATGATGCTAAAAAGACTAACCTAAGGTTTACTGGAGTTAGAGAAAAGTTAGCAGATAGTATATGGAATAAAAACTCTGTTTACAGAAATCATAGTAAAAGACTTTCCAAGTACAGGAAAAGACTTCAACAAGCAGCCTTTCTATCCATCAACAGATGAATGGATAAAGAAAATACGATATCTGTACATAATGGAATAGTATTGTGCTATTAAAAAGGTCTGAGTCATTTGCAGGGAAATGTATGTGCTACTTTGAAAACAAAATGTTAAGAGCAATGAATCAGACACTGCATGGTCTCTTTCATATGTGAAATCCAAAATATAAATAGAGTTAACAGCAAAATAAAATAATAGATAAAAAGAAACAGGGAGATAGATCTTTTGCAAATGGGAAGGGACCAGACATGGAGGGAAGGGGAAAGGGTTTTCAAAAAATTACAATGTTCCAAATATTCAGTTATATTTCTATGTTTTAGCTCAGCAGCACAAGTGCTTGCCTGGCAAGTGCAAAGTCATGAGTTCAATCCCTGGTACCAAAATAAAAACAAAAAACAAAAAACATACTTACAATATATGTTCCAAATACTCATGATGAAAGTAGCTATTATGTATTGCAAAAAATAGCCAAAAGTCAAAAAGAAAAAAAAAAGCAAAATGTAGTAATAAATAAAAATGAATAAAAAAACCTAAAAATAAATATTAAAGTATGTAATAATATGCTATTACTGATGTCTTAGCATTACATTTAACAAACAGCAATATTTAAAGACTAGTAAATAAGCTAATTGTTTCAATGCATGAATGGTACTTGTTATTTCTCATTTATTTGTTTCAGTAATAAGAGTTAAACCAGAAAGCAAACTGACTTCAATAAAGTTGATTAGAGAGCAATAGCAATAATTTTACCTGACATTTGGCTATTTATTTATTTACTTACTTATTTTAAATTCATTTTTAAGCTTATTCTAGCCTCTGATACTAACATATTCCCCTCAGTTTCTATGAGATCAAATTTTATAGATTCCACATGTGAGTAAAAGCACACAGTACTTGTCTTTCTATGCCTGGTAAGAACTTCTGGCTCTATCCATATTATCACAAATGACAACATTACATTCTTTTTCATAGCTGAGTAGCATTCTATTCTATGTATGTTCCACATTTTCTGTATCCATTCGTCAATTATGGACACTTTAATTTAATTTAATTTTTTGGTTATTATAATAGTGCTGTAATAGAAATGGAAGTACACATGTCTCCTTGATGTACTAATATCATTACCTTTTTTATATACCCAGTATGTGGTTAATGACTCATGTGGTAGTTGTATTTTTAATTTTTGAAGAATCTCTATGATTTGGATAGTTTTTTTTATTTTGTTTTTGCTTGTACAATACTAGGAAATAAATTCAGAATCTTTGAACTGAGCTAAAGCCCCAGTCCTTTCTTTTCTTTTTTTTTTTTTTTTTTTTTTTTTTGCGGCACCAGGGATCAAACTCACAACCTCGCACCTGCCAGGGCAGGTGCTTAAGCCACTGAGCCAAACTCCTGGCCCTGGTTTTTTGAGGCAGGGTTGCACTATGTAGCTCAGGCCAGCCTTGCGCTCGCTTTGTAGCCCAAGCTGGCCTCGAACTCAAAACGCTCCTCCTACCTCAGCCTCCCGAGTGCTGGGATTAAAGGCATGCACCACCACACCCGGCTTAGTCCTTTATTTTCTATTTTGTGACAGGGTCTTACTAACCTGCTAAGTTGCTCAAGTTGATTTTGAACTTGTGATTCTCTTGACTCAGCCTTCCAGGGTGGTAAGATTACAGGCGTGAACCATGATACCCAGCCTCCATCTTGTTTTCCACAATGGCTTTGCCAATTTATTTCCTCAAATTTTGTGCATGTATTTCTTTTTCTCGACATTGTTAACAATTGCTACCTTTAAGATTTATTGGAGGTGACTTCATTATGGTTCTGATTTGTGTTTCCCTGATAATTAGGAATTGGAGCATTTTTTCATGTTGGCCACTTACACATCTTCTTTTGACAAATGTTTACTTAAGGCCACTGTTCAGTTTTCATTGAGTCGACCTGTTGTTTTGCTATTGAGTTTTTTGATTTCGTTGTATGTTCTGGGCATTGCTCCCTTGTCAGAAGTATAATTTGCAAATATTGTATCTCATTCCGTACATTATTTTAAATTTTCCTTGCATAGGTGTAACCAATTCCCTGATTTCTGAAAATTGTGATTTAAGGTCACAATTAAATTTTATAAGGCTTAAGTAAATATTTTTAAGGAAACTTACGTGTCAATTGTATTAGTCAGTTTTTTGTGATGGAGGCACAACTTAAATGAGAAGAGAATAAATCTGACTCACCATTTCAAGGAATTTTTTCCATTGTTGGTTGGATTCAAGGCAGGAACATAAAGGGTATAGTATAGTAAAGTTGCTCAGTTCACAGTTCCTGCAAAGCAAAGGAAGGGAACAGTGCCAGAGAGAAATAGGAAGTGATCACAAATAGTATTTAAGGTGTTACAGCATGTGTTTAGAAGGCCTCTCAAAGCCTCATGCACTCACAGGTGGAGGCTTTACAGAGATAGCTGAATCCAGAGTGTGTGATCAATTCATAGTGCAATGCTAGGATAAACGGTGTGAGTGCTGTCTGTCTTGGTTACTTTAGTTTTTCTCTCGTCACTGGGACAAAACACCTGACACCCAAAATAGGGAAGGAAAGCTTTATTTAGCTCACTGTTTGTAGAGATTTCAGTCCATAATCAACTGACTCTAAGGCAGGGTGGCATAGCACAGGGGCAACACTTCAGGGCAGCAGCCAGGGCAAAAAGGGAGCCAGAGCAAAAGGGGGAAACAAGCCTCTTTTCCTGCCTTATAGTTCATGCAGGCCACCCCCATCCCCCAGGGCAGATGTAGCACTCACAAAATCTCCTTGCCCTCCTTTGTACAGGATGAGGAAATTTACAGAGAACCCTGGATCCCTGCTGAGTCTATCAATCAAACTTCTAAACTTCTCAAGTTGACACAACCTATCAACCATGACACTGTCTACCCCCAGATAGCCTGGATACATTATCTGCCTGGATTACAGTTTAAGGGATGAAAGAGGCTTGTTGCCAGTCACTTGCTTGTCAAGTGTTTTACTGTCTTCTGCCTGCCACAAATTGTTTCTACTCTGAGATGCGCCTCTCCCATGCTACCCTACCTTAGAGCCAGCCAATTATGTACTGAAACCTTTATAAACTGTGAGCCAAAATGAACCTTTCCTCCTTTAACTTGAGTATCAGGTATAATGTCTCAGTGATGGCAAAAGTAGGACATAAGGCCAACCTCTGTGACCAACCCAGGCGGACCCAGATCAAGCCTTACCAATCTGCTATGTGTTTCATAATTCAATGAAGATGAAATTTCAGGGATGACCATGACAGCAAATATCACCCTCCTTTATATATTAAATGTAATAGAAAGAAAGTAAATAATTTTGAAGACACAATTTCCTTTCAATCTAACTCTTACACTAGATTCTTTAATTCTGAGAATTGGGGAGCATAGAAAGAAGCCTCGACAGGCAATACACACACTTGAGAATTCATTTTACACTTGATCCTAGCCAAAAGGCTGAGAAGCAATTGAGAATTGATTACCTGGGGAAACTATTTTCTCTGTGTATCTTGTCTTTTCTATATTATCACTTACAAGAAAAGAATTTAAAAATTATGTTTCTCAATATACATTTATTTTTTTTATTTTTATTTTTATTTTTTTTTTTTGCAGCACCGGGGATTGAACCCACAGCCTTGCGCCTGCCAGGGCAGGCGCTTAAGGCACTGAACCAAACTTCTGGCCCTGGTTTTTCGAGGCAGGGTCACACTATGTAGCTCAGGCCGGCCTTGCGCTCGCGTTGTAGCCCAAGCCGGCCTCGAACTCACAACGCTCCGCCTACCTCAGCCTCCCGAGTGCTGGGATTAAAGGCGTGCGCCACCACGCCCGGCTCAATATACATTTATTATGATATCTGGTAATGATAGTAATGAAGAGCAAATTTTCTTGTAGAAGAAATTCTTTCAAAACTTAAAATCCATAGGTAAAAAAATGGGCCATCTAGATATGCATTTAAAGTATTTAAGATAGAAAAGTTAATGTACAAGTGTTGTACAAATTTTTAATGTTTCTAAACATTAGTTATCCTATTTTGGAAGCTTTTACTGTTATTTTTTTAAAAAATATACACGCCAGTAACTCCTACATCTATGATATTCAGTCAGTTCTGACAGTCTCCTGCATTTTTCACTAATTTGCTTGAATTTGAATGATTGCATCAGACACATCGTTATCATTCCGTGGGTTCACCTTTCAGTATTTACAAGTATTACCCAAGATCCTATCCCCAAAGTGCTTCAAATTTAACCTTCTTCTATGGTCTTAGTTTTAACCTGCTATCTCATTTTGCTTAAGGACAACACATCTCTAGGACCCTCTCGCAATGAAAGATTTTTTAAAACTCCTAATGTTTTCTCATTTTTTAGAGTAAAGCACTGCTTTTCTGTTTATATTGATCCCTGTTTCTGCCTAACTTCAATGTATGGTTGAATTTATGAACTTCCTCTTTGTAAGGGGTAAATATGGGAGAGACCAGAGGGAAGAAAAAGAATCTAGGAATAATATTGTTTCATTTAGAGAAGGCAGCTAGTAATTTGATAGCAGCTGGGAAATAAGTGATGACATCTATAAACATCAATTTTTAAAGAATATGTACTTTGACTACATTATAAAGAAATACATAATATATGCACTTATAGTTTGATGGAATGGGCTCATAATTTGAACATCTACATTTTAGCACGTATTATAGAATTGTTTTAACCAAGCCTTCTTTCATCTAAAACTACTGAGTATTTCATTTTCACATATACAGTATTACCTTAGGTTTTCAGAGTCAATGTGTATGATGTATCCAGTATATTAAATCAAAATCAGCAGGGCACAAATTTTGACCTGTTATATAGTTCTCTAAGCATGACTTTCTCAGTTCTATTTCTTTTCATGTGCAGTTCAGAGATACATCAGCAGTTGTATTTCCTAAGGATATATCCAACCACAGAATGACAACCTGCAGGTAGACACTTTCAGTTTGACATTTGAACACATTGAAATTTCTCTTGAAATTTTCTTTCTTGATTTAGGAGTTCTGCTACCCACATAAGGACACATACAAAGATAATTTAACATATACTACCATCTATTCTGGAGACTTTAATCACAATTCTTTGACAATAGTCAAATTTCATGTAAAACACCATAATGAAAACATTAATTCTTTCAACTATAGGTAATACCAAGAGAGTCTGTACCAGAAAACCCACCTATCAATAATAATTTATAATGCTACACAAAATATTGTAAAACAATTTATACTAATACACAAAATATAATGCACAATTTATAATGCTGTTAGAAAGTTTTGGAGACTAAGTGTTATTAACCAGTGAGCTAATGTACTTGAAGCAAAAGAAATACAAATAATAAGACCCATATTTGTCTGTTCTTCACCCACCACCCACCATGCAAGTCCCCAGATCTGCTTACCTAGGTGAAAATCTTCCTCAGGACATAATAGTTTTCTTGGCTAAAAGTAGCTAGAAGTTGTAGTTGAAGTCTTCTGGAATAGTAGGCAATAAAGAGGGAAAAAAGAACTTGTGTTACAAGAAAGAAGATCAAAAACTGAGGGACAAATTCTTCTATAATACTTGGCCGACTCTTCAATTGTACAGGCCCAGAAATAAACTCTAAGAGGTCTATAGAGAATAATACCTGAAGGCTGAAAAAACTTATAGTGCTTCCAGAAGCTGTCTGCCAGTGGGGATATGGAGGCAGGGACTTGGAGTTAGGAAGGCTTGATCAAGACTTTGAGGCACACATTGAAATCTTATGAAGACTGCTACCTAAGAGTGAAGATCACATCCCAAGACTAAAGGATATTTCCTTGCACTGAAGGCAAAAGTCAAATAGGTCCATCCATAAAAGCCCCAAACCAAACCTCCTTTAGAGCAAGTTAACTACCAGCAACTTAACTTCCTATGGAAACAAAATGCAGAACTTGACAGAGATGGAAGAAAACAATAGATCTCTAAAATTATCTATGGTATTGATTAATCAATCAATACATGTCATGAAAAGAAACAACAAAATATTAACAAGAACTAAAAGAAGAAATATCTACCAGAAACAGATCTGCAGTTGACCCACATTTTGAAATCAGTAGACAAAAATTCACAGTTTTATAAGTATACAAGTGACATTCACCAAGACAGAATAAATTGGAAAAGACTGCAATGATACAAAGGATGTTCTCTTACTATTTTGGAATTTCACTATAAATCAACACTACAGATAAGATCAAGAAAATGTGCAAATATTTGGAAACATGGAAAAATTACAAAGAAAATTGCAAAATTGCTTCTAACTGAATGTTAATGAAATAATTTGAGTTGTTTCCATTTTGATGCACTTATAAATGAAGGTGTTATAAACATACAGGTATAGGAATTTGTGCAGACTTGGGTAAACACCTAAGAATTGAATGACTAGGTCCTATACTAAGTATATGTTTAATCTAATGAAGTTACAGTTTCATAAAGTGACTAACATTTTTATTCCAATTCATAATATTATCTTACCTCCAGTTCTCCACATTTTCCCCAACATTTGAGATGGTCAATTTTTAACATTTCAAGCATTTTGACTGTAATACAGTTATTACAGTAATATCTAGTTATAATTTTAATTTATTCAATGATAACTAATTGCTTTTACTTGAGTGTCATTTCTTATGTGAAGTGGACATTTATATATCCAACTTGTGAAGGGCCTGCTTCAAACTTTTGTCTACTTTCCAGTTAGGTTTTTGTTCTTATTATTAAGCTATACCAGTCTTTTTACATACTAGATACAATTTCTTTATAAAAACATATGTATACCTAATATTTTCCTTTTATATACCTTACTTTTTCATTTTTAATACTTTTTCAGAACATAAGTTTTAATTTGATAAAAATTAAAGTTATTTTGTTGCTTACTTTTCTTTTGTTGCTGAGACGAAATACTTGATGTGCAAAATGAAGGAAGGAAAAGTTTATTTAGCTCACAGTTTATGGAGATTTCAGTCCATAATCAGTAGGTTCTAAGGCAGAGTGGCTCATGGCAGAGGCAACAGTTCATGGTGGTGGAAGACAGCAAAAGCAACAAGAGTAAAAGGGGAGGGGCACGTGGAGACTCTTTCTGTCCCCTGTACTCTACGTAGGCTACCCTACCCTAGGGTGTGTGTAGCACTGACACCCGTAATTTTAGCATTGCATCATAAATCAGTCACAGATTCTATTACTATGCTGCCATGAATGCATGAGGCTTTGCAAATCATAACACTTATTTTTAAATTTAAAAATTAAACTTATCTTACTTTTTAATGCACATGCTTCTGGTTTATATGTAAGAAATCTGCCCACTCTACAGCTGCAAAGATTTTATCCTACATGCTCTTCTTAATCAGTTATATTTACATCTTGGTCCATTTTTAAGTTAATGTTTGTATTTGATATGAGGTAAGTATTAAAGTTATTCTTATTTGAGTAGCATAAGAAATATACAGCTGTTTAAGCACTATTTGTTGTCACAAATACTCTTTTTCTACTAAACTGTGCTTGTATCTTTGTGACACCTCACATCATGTCTTATTTTGTTCCTCTGAGACACAAGTCTATGATTTCAGCAATACTGAGATATTTTGACAACTGTACCTTTATAACAAATCTTTAAATTGAATAATTTAAATCTTCTTTGATCTCTAAAGTTTCTTGACTGTTTTTGGTTATTTGCATACCCATGTAAATCTTAGAATTAGTTTACCAGAGTTTACTGAAATTTTAATTGTGATTGCATTAAATCTATAGATAAATTTGAGAATTAAAATCTTATCAATTTTGAATCCTCCATTTAATTAAACAGCAAGTGTCTCTATTTTAACTTGCTGCTTAATTCTTACTAATTTTCTATGGTTTTCAATGAATACCTCTTGCAGCTTTTGTTAAATTTACTTATAATACATAATTTTAGTGTCATTGTGGACAGAATTTTTAGTTTCATTTTCCAAATCTTCGCTTATACAGTACCGTGTAATAACTTACCAAGTTTTGCTTTGCACAGTTTCAGTTACCTGCAGTCAACCACAGTCCAAAAATACTAGCTGGAAATAAATTAAATAAATAATTGAAATGTTTTAAATTGCATATCATTTTGACTAGCATGACAAATCATTCCTTTGCCCAGCATATCCATGCTGTGTGTGCTACCCACCCATCAGTCACTTAGTGGCTGTCTCAGTTATCAGATCAATCCCCATTAAATGGCTACACTTCTGTTCAAGTAGCCCCTTTTATTCTTAATAATGGTCCCAAAGCACAAGATGTGGCAAAAGAAGCACCAGTGGTTAAAACATGAAAGGGCACTAACTCTTACTATGTGGGAACACTTCCAGGAATATAGGAAAAAGCATGGTATGTATAAAGTTGGAACTCTCGGCAGGGCAACCATGCCTGGGAGCCTTAGAACATATCTCTCATAGATAAGAGGTGACAGAAAACTGTATCTGTGTCCTTAAATAACTTATTTTTTTTCTCTTAACATGAAATTTCCTTCCAATAACACCAATTTCCCCCTTCATTTCTGTCCTCTTCAGATTGTATTCCTAACTTTATTTTTTAATTATGACCACGAGCACAAAGTCAAATTGTAGTGGCAATACAAGGCATCCTTGCCTGGTTCCCCATCTTCGGAGGAAAGTGCTCACCATTTTCCCACTGTTATAATAGTTACTAACATTTTTAGGACACCCTACTTTCTTTATTTTCTGTAACTATTTTAATTTTTTTTACTATAAATGGGAGCTAAATTCTGCCAAATGCTTTTCTTGCATGTCTCCATTATAATATATAGAACTTTTTATGAAAGTATTATAGTAAAATGTCAATTTTTGCAATATTTCTGTTAAAATTTTGTGGTTTCATTAGATCAGTTTATGGAGAACAGAAATTCTAAAAATATTGTCTTCCATTCTATAAACATGGTGTATCTTTCTATTTTGAGGAAGTCTTAATTCCTTTCTTCAATGTTTTGCAATGTATGCACATGTTAAGATGTACCCAATGGTCCAATTAAAATTAATAGTTATACTGTTTGCAAATTATATACTTCTAGATAATGAAAAAAAATGACCCCTTTTATTTCTGGCAAAGAAAAGGAAGCTAAAAGAGAATGATTAACCCAAGTAACTCAAAGCAATGTTTTAAGACAAACTAAAATAAAAGTGAAGTCATTCAGCTTCAGGAGAAGCACATTTACTGCCACTTCAATCATTCCTGCATGTGATGTACAGAGGTACAGGGATCAATGTGCAAGCTGAGCATCAAATCTATGAAAATAAACACAAACACATGTGGTGGTGACACCTAGGAAGTTTTATAAGATAAAAAAAAATACACTTTCCAAATTCTTGTCCCTTTCATAACAATTTCTCATGTGCTTTCAGAAGTACCTTAATTAACAGGGTTTCTTCACGTGGGCAGCCTATTTCTACAATACTTTTAAAGAGCATATTAATGTTATAAGACTGAGAGTATGTGATAGGAACTACATAACAACAAACATTTTTTAAAACTAAACTCTGCTTTATGTGTGCTGGTAATATTTCACTGAAAATTATCCCTCAGATCTGTAAATATTTGGTGAATAAAATTAACTGGATAGATGAGTTAAAATAATTTTCTTCTATTATAGATATTAAGTAGTATCAAGGCTTAGGGACTAGAAAATAGAAAGAATATTGCATCTAAATTCTGATTACGCTAGCAATAGGGCATATAGACCACATTCAATCATTATTGACACAAAGTGGGCACTGCTCTCCCTGTCTTGTCTGAAACTGAAATGTAACGTATTTGAAGAACAATACATTCTTTTAAGTTATTTTAAACATTACTAAAAACAATAGTATCTTAGGCCAGTCATTTCCATCTTACTCTCCATATGAATCAGAAATTTAATTCCAGACCAGAATGAAGGAACTAGTCACTAAATTTACTATTTTTCAATTTTCTGCTTTTCTATTCAGTGAAACATGGAGTAAATAGATCACAAGATTTTTCTGTTATCCACAATGCTGCTTGGAATAATTCGACTGCCACTTTTTCTAGTCCCTTGTCTGTTCTCTTTGGTTAGGATTCTCATCATCTTTCTCTGGATTTTCCAAATCTTTGGGAGCTGTGCACAACTGGTTTTATTCAGCACAAGCTTCAGTGCCTCATGGAGAAAACACAAACTTCAATTTTTTTCAAGCTGTTGACTAAAAATGTACACAGAAAAGACAAAGCAAGTAACCCTTGGTAGTTCTGACAACAAAAGCTTCAAATACAAACTTCAGTTTTTTTGAATGTATAACACTTTCTGTCAATGTAATTCATCACATAAGAGTTGCACAGGTAGTTCTTTTCCTAAAATATTTTTAGGTAATTATTATTATCCATTTCTAAATGTAATTCCATTGTTCTGCAGACAGCAACACTGATTTCAAGCACACAATCCTGAAATCATCAGATATGGTTGTGTGTTTTGAGTCTTTGTGACTAGTATCCTTCCAACATTTTTAATGCTGAATTAGCTGGTGCCTCACATCATAACTGCTTTTCTTAGAAAATGATTTTAGCCTGTTAGTCTTGATTTTTCTTTTGGTATCCTTTCATAAGTTGCTTTTCGTCTCAACTGCCACAGTACTAATCAGAGACCAGAAGGGCAGCAATTGTATTTCAAAAATAATTCCAGATATTCCAACATCCATAAAAGTGTATCTGGATAAATAAAATACATTTGAAGGAAATACAATTTAAATTCCTCTCTTGAAGTTGTAGCATAGGACTTAGGTTAAAATAGGATTTTTTTTCTTTTCTTAATCTCACTTTAAAATGTTATCCTTTTCAAATTTGATTTATATAGCTGCTGGATGAAGGAGCTCTTTTAACAAAATAGGAATCAAAGTGTCAAATTCCCTAACATTATTTTGTAGGTAGCCTTAAATACTTCTTTAATGTCTGTGAGAAATCAAATATTGGTAATCTGTCTCTGCCCATTTCTCTCTTCCCAGATAGCTAATGACATGCATTATACTTCCCTGACTGTGTGTACCTTTCATTTCATGCAAAGCCTTTAATCCTTCTCTTTTAAGATAAAATACCACAACCATAGTGTAGTAGGGTAAGATTGATTGACAAGTGCATATAATTATGGCCTCAATAGAGGAGTATGTTTTACAGTTGAAAAAAATTGCACAACCTTGAAAATAAAGAAGTTGTGCCCTTTCTCTGGGATAAAAGAATCACATCAAATTGGTTCACTTCTTTGCTGGAGTGAAATAAAAGATTTTCTGTAACAAAGAACACCACCCAAAAGGCTGCTAGAGGATATCTTTCTTGATTTGATAATGCTTTGTCAATAAGGAAATAAAAGTAGAATTTTAGGATTTTGCCCCCTTTAATTTCATTTTCCATAGTTCATAGAGAGTTGTGGAGAAAAGTGACAATAGCAGAGAAATGCAATATTCAAGAATATTAATTTTTAAAGTATAGAAATTATAACATTTGTGCATTAATTGGTTATACTAGGTTACATAAGCACCCCTAAGTGTAACATTCTGTTCTATTCTAATCCTCTAATCTGAGGATTATAGTAAAATCAGAATAAGTTAATTTCTAAAATAAGTTGTATTTATCTAGTCTTACTTTTATATTTTAGTCTATTAAGTAAAAAAGAGTATAAAATTAGGATTTTGTGTAAAATAAAATTGAAGGATTCCAGGAAGATGGCAGAGGGAGAGCCACAGAGAAACAGCTTCTCTGAGATTTGAATTCCAGATGCTGGAATATCAACAACATGAGGAAGAGAAGGAAAAGGGACGTGGGTCAGCAGGACCCAGAAAGGATCTGAAGTGAGAACCCGGCCCACAGGGAGAGCAAACAGAGGGACTGCAATGCAGAAGGAGACAAATGACTTTTTCACAAAGCACTGCCAATGGCACAGGAGAGGCAACTTGACCTTAGAGACTCAGTGACTACTCCAGAGGCCTCTGCAGAGAAACACACCAGTGGAAGAGAGCAGTGGACATTATTTGAACACCCACTATAGACGAGGCATTATTCTAGATTCTAGGATATATCAGGGAGTGGAATAGTCATTGCCCTCGTAGAATTTTTATTCTAGTGAAACAGGTATGCAATATGCTAATATAAACATAATAATCCAAATGACAATGAGTGGTTTGCTGTGAAAAAATAGAAACCAGGATGAAGAGAATAGGTACTGAAAAAAGTAGGTTCTTTACTACAGAAGAAGTCTATGAAAAGATAAGCATCTGAGCAGATGTCTAATGAGAATAAGGGTGCATACTATGTCTATGGAAGAGATAAGCATTGAGGTCAGAGGAAAAATACAAGGGCTCCGAAGCTGGGCATATGTGATATGTTCTAGATAGCAAGATAGAAGCAATGACATAGAAGACAATATAAAGCAGTGGTAATTTTGATGCCTCATGGGATTTGTTCAGTAAAAAGAAAAGTGTTAAAATGAGGGGGCGAGGTGATAAAAAAGTGACAAGCGATAAGATTAATGAATTGCAGACCTAATGGGTTAAAAGTTGTTAGAGTCAGGGTAGAAAAATAGCATAGTTTAAGGGAAGAAGTTGGTGGTCAGATAGTAGATAAATTAAAATTATGATCACGGATAGAATATGGTTAAGGGTATGCCAATGTTCAGGATATGACCCTGAGAATAACTAAAGAAGAGATGACAGGATATGAAAGAAAGGAAGTAAAGAAATTGAGCAGCTGAATATTGAATGGAAAACCTAAGTAACTACTGAAATTACCAAGGATTTTAATAGGATTAGAATTGGAAAGAAAGACAGCATCCCAGTTCCTTCTGCTTTCAGTGAGTGAGAGGAGTGGATCCCAAATGTTTACCAATAACCAAGGAGGGGAGAAGGCAGCATGAACGGTATTATAAGTTTCAAAACTAAGGAATTGGAAAAAGGAAATGGGGACAATATTCTGAAAGAACCACAGAGGAACAAAGCCAACATTTAACCTGTGAGCAAGAGGTACAAGGTTAAAAGAGTTTTGAATAAAGAGACAGAACTGGAGAGAATGGAGAGCGAAACAGTACTGTCAGGAGAAAGCCAAGTCTCAGTTTCATGAAAATAAAGAAGATGAACATAACCCCGAGTTTATGCATATTGGACAGTGCTCAAGGATCAAGTCATGAGTTTCAAGAGGCACGCAGCCAGGGGGTGGGAATTTGGGAGGGGTAGAGAAGGAGCCCATTTAAGGGAGACACACGTGATGGGGAAAAAACGATGAGGACCCTCATCACAATAAAGTGGGGTGAGCTTCTCACCATGGTTAACATTAAAGGGGATGACAGGAAGCTGGGGTTAGTCCAAACAACCTCCCAGGAGAACTGATGCAGACAGGCTGGGCATGTGGGAGAAGAATGTGTAGTGGTACAAGAAGAACCATAGCTCTCAGTGCCCTTTTTGTTCCTCTCATGGCAAAGGAGAAAGATGCACAAAGTTCCTTCGCTAAATTAAAGATGTCTAAAGTAAGAAGAAAAATTGTTCTCTTCATGTTCATCTCCACATGCCATTAAGGGCATACCATGGACCCACTTACCCTTTTAGTTCTGATGAACTGAAAAAGGTTACATCAGATAGTCTGGAGTAGGGAAAATGAAATTGCAAGCTTTAGCAGTGTGAAGGAAAGATTCCCTAATGTGAGATTTTTAAAAGGCCAACAGGTCTTTCTAGCACCACAGTTCATTCTCAAGCACACAGGAACTCTTGCTTACATCAGTCCAGCTCCAAAGCTGGCTCCCATGCAAAGAACTGCAAGGGATTTAGGGTTAAGCAACACTTTTTTTTCCAGATAATTCTTCTGCCCTTTAAATCTTTTATTTCTTTTTCCCTCAAAGGCATAAGCAAATTAAATTCATATTAACATCAGTGTTCTTCTTGAAATGATCTTTTAAGGCCCACCTACACCCTGCCTCTTCCCTGGTTACTTCCTCAAAGCAAGCACAGTTTCAAAGCTGTAGTTCTAATCCACACAGACTTTAATTTATGAAGTCATGTTTCTCATTTTTCAGGTAGGAGAGGAAAAGAATGTTTCCTCTACCATGAAATTCAGAGGTTTCTGAATTAAACTGACAAGAGATAGAACAACAGGAATAAAAGGCATACAAATTTTATTGATGTTACTAGTTTTTTATTTTTTTATTTTTTTATCTGTAAGGAACTCATAGTAAAGCAGCAAAAACCCAGAGAAGTTGTTAGACCCAAAGAAAGTGCTGAAACTTACCTACCATTTATATAAAGGGTAATACATGGTGGAGAAGGAAACAGACCAAAACGAAACTCACTGGACTTCTAAGTGTGATACATTGTGAGAAGACAAAGATACAGAAAAGTAATGGGAGACAAAGATAATTGAGTCAACTGGCTTGTGTAGACTGACTTTGGAGCTTTCCTTTTTGTGGTGCTGAAACTCCCTGGAGAGAGGATTTACAGCAGTTCCCATTTTTCCAGTTTCTTCTTACAGTCAGATAACTGTTACTCTGTAAGATACGTTAATTCTCTGGTACCAAAGTGGCATTTTTGAAGGTGACATGCTTTGATCCTCTTCAATCACAAGGAAGTACATTTTCCAAAAGTTTAAAACAATTAATAATGAAATCTTGACAATGGTTCTAGAGTTGAATGAATAAATTAAATTTGCCAGTCCTAGGGCTGTGGTTCAATTCTCTGCATTCAGCTCATAGAGCTTCATGTACCTTTTTTTCTGAATTAAGCACTTCCATTTCCCTGACCATGTATTTTCCTGTAGTCCATGATTTTGAACGAATTACCTATAATCAGTATGATTCATCATAACCAAAATTAACCAAAAAATAATCAGCACTCTTTTTCTAAGATGGCCAGAATAAATCACTTAGCTACTATGTTTCAGTATAACAAAGCCTATTTTAATTACATAAATATAAACACATTATTTCATAAAATAATATTTATATTTATATATAATTTATTTCATAGATTTTGTTTGAAATCTAAAAGACTTGATCTATTTTTCACATTTTCTCAGTAAAAAATTATCTATATATTGAACTTGTATGAGAATCTAAAACACTTCAGCAAGATATACAAAGATGATAATTATATATTTAAAGTATATCAATCGGATAATGTATAATCATTGAAGTTTAGTAACAATGTAGAGCTTCGTATCTTTTATAGTATTCTTAAACCTCAATAAAGTGCTTTAAATAACTGATTTCATTTTAATTTATATAAATAACTTTTAATAAATTTAATTGAAATGCCTATTAAAGATTTAATTTAAAGTGCTGCTCTCTAAATGGAGTAGCCTAACCATACAAATGTTCTTAATGCCAGAGATGATTTGTACTTTAAAATCCTCAGGGGAAAAAAATAGGAAAAATAAAAATGGATCAGCACATCTTTAGTAGCTAAACCATTATTTACTTACTAGGTTTAGTACACAAGAGGGATAATGCCAGAGCACAGACTGCTGTGATAAACATAAATCACATCAGCATTTTTCATATCAAACAAAAGAAATTTGTCATATATATATATATATATATATTCTAATTTATTTTAAAGAAAAAAATACCTGCTCAGCTCAATAGCCTACCTTAATCTGGTGATTAAATTCCATGGATGAGTGCTTTTGAGCTGCTATAAAAATACAAAGTGTATCCATATATTGGATTTTATTAATCTCCCAATTTTGACAACCTTGTTTTTATTCTTGAAATAAACTAGAAAAGTCCATTTATGCTTACATCCTAAAGCATAATTACCATGATTAAAAAGTTGCTGTAACTTATGAGCTGTAAAACTAGTAAATTATATCCAGCCTGTAAGTAGAACTAATTATAAAGCTGTTGCTTGATTAAGGTGTTTATACTAAAGAGTATTAAAGGGATTAGACCAAAGCTTTACATCCTGCAGCACAGAATTAATATTCAGGATTTAAACACTCAAATTAATTCAGGTACAGCAAACAATTATATGAAATAGGAACACTCGACCCATCTAATGACCATGCTAGTCCACCATGCTAATTTATAATCAGGTACTTACTGACCTCTCTGCGTGTTTCCAGAGGGCTGTTTTCAGGCTAATTCATGCCCACTGTCCACTGTCATAGCCCTAGGTCTAGTCATCCTAGTGATTACTGCCAGATGAGAAGCACAGACTCTGTCTCTTTTAACAGCATCTCTTGTTTGGTGGCAGTAAAGCATCTTATCTTGTAGGAAGTTACTTGTGAATGATAATAAACTATGTATCATCACCTTTATCAAGAAACTACATTTCATAAGAATTTTCTATGAGCATTTCCAGTCTCTTCACCAAACAGTCCCAATACAACCCAAATTTAACCTTTTGTGAGATCCTGGACTAACTGGAGTAAATATGTGGAAGAAGAGAGAGACTACGTTAAAGTAACAGCTATTAGAGTTTAACTATGAAGATTCCTATGTACGACAAGGTACCAAGCCATACTCTAGTCCACTGTCCAATTTTCTGTAGGATTTGTTCTGAGATAAGTAAACTCAGTCTGGGTCCTGCAGAATTTATTCATTCAAAAATAAATAAATAAACAACTTATTTATTTATTTATTTGGAGACAGTTGATAAAAACCACACAACCTTTTTACTGTTAAGTCATAAAGAGGTATCAAAATTAAAAAGCTAAAATTACAGGGCAAGACTTAACAAAACTACTAGGAGCATCACAGGGAGTGAAAAGGGACAGGGTGCTTATTCACGTGGGAAGGATGAAGACAGGAACAGTAAGCATGTGCTGAAGATGCCAGGGGGAGGAGCCAGGGACATTTTGATTTTAGACAAGCACCTAGGTAAAGAAGTAATGGGACAAGACTTCCAAACCCCACTACATGCTTAAGAGTTACCCTTGCCCTCGGCCCTTTCATCCTCTCCTTCCTTGGCCTCTTTTTCTTCATTTTTGATCAACTCCAGCTGGTCATCCCTGGGTCTTCATTATCATCATCACTCAGGAGGCCCCCTCCTCAGCAGGGTCATCTGTATCTTCCCCAGATCCCATCTTCACAGTGGTCTCATCATTCCTCAGGGAGGTGCTTATCTGCTCTTCTTCTAATTTATCATTCTTCATCTCTGCTTGTTTGCTTCTTTGCTATTTTCTCCAGGATTTCTAGTAAGGAATCCACTTTTTGTTTTATCTGGGTCAGCTCCTCCTTAGTGGCCTGCAGGTCACCTCCTTTCATCTTTCCAGACTTGGAAAGAGATGCCTCTGGCTGCTCTTAGAATTGAAGCCACTTTTGCCCCTTTCTGGGGTGTTTCCTTATACACACTGGCATCTCAAGGGTGCTACAGCTGAGCCGTAGAAGGAGAAGAAGGAGAAGGAAAAGGAGGAGAAGGAGGAGGAGGAGGAGCACTGCCAGATAACTGCATATCCTGTCCTGATAATCACATCCAAAGGCATAGTCCAAGTTAAAAGAGGAGCTGTACATCTCCACTGCAGATCATTTCTCACCTGCTGTTCCTCTATTCACTTCTGGCTCTGAAGCTATATTAATATCCAAAACCTTATGAATGGAGTAACTCACAATTTGGCCATACTTCAAGTAGATTCTCCACACCAAATCTCTTGACTACAAGAGTGTTGCGATTCCCAGTGAGCACAAGAGAGCTCATGGAGCCAGGATCTGTTTTGTTGGCAACATTGCTAGCTATCGTGTTTGATGACAAAGGCAAAAACTGTAGCTGAAGATCGCAAAAATCTTCCAGGTGAGGGGTGACAGAAGAAATTTAATTCCGAGTCTCCTACTCCCAGGTTCTAGGCGGAGAAGTCATCTGTTGCTTCACAAAATGCTCATCCAAAAATTTTAGCAATTATTATACTTTACCTTGTGGAGTATGGAAGATTTAAAAAGAAAGAAACTGATAATACAGGCCTTCTTTCAGTGAACCAAGGAACCAACACTATAGTAAGAAAGACAATATAATCATACTATTAACTATGTACACATTTGAAAGAGCGTCATGAGGCACAGTGATGTTACTTCATACACAGAAAGATGATCCCATAGGGAGAGCAGGTGTGCTATAGAAGGCATTAGACCTAGAGCCCAAAGACACAGGTTAAACTTTTAGAGTCTTGCTCATTGTATTTGTCAAAAGATTTTACTTTATACAGATCTAACATAACTGTTGAATTAGCATAAAGTTAATTTTCCATATGCACGTAAAGAATCATTCTTGCTGTTACTGAGGGTCAAAGACATAGTGCACATGGTGATCCACAGAGAAAACATAATTGTCTCATTTTTAAAATTGTGTTATTCATTCATTAACTTATGGCTTCTTTAGCCAGAAACTCTTCTCTTCCAAGACAGGGTAACACAGCAAACAAAAATGAAACATCATCTTCGCTCAGTCAGTGGAGATTTAAAAATCACTACTCTAGCCTTATCTTCAAGGAAGGGTGAATAGTAAAGCAAAAGTCCAGAGGCTGAATTTGATGGGTGATGAGCTGCAAAACATTCTGTGTGATGAATAATATGAAATACGTGAGTTTTGAGGATGAAGTCCTCCAGGGAAAGTTGGGCTATACTAGAAGCATACCAGGGGGAAGTGTTCCCAGATCCAGATATCCATCCCTGAAATTTGTCCTTTAACCAGTCTGTAGTAGATGGAATTCTGATGCTACTCTTGAACCAGAAAACTTCTAACCACCAGAGAGACCAAGGCAAATTGAAAATGACATAAATGAAGCTTAGGGTTCAGAACCTTCTACCTGACCCTGACTGTCTAAGAAGGGAGCTGGCTCTTCCCATTCCCTTCCCCTGGGCTCACTCCAGTGCTGGCAGCTCTGCAGTGACTGTAAGAAGCATTAGAATCCAAATAAGAGATGTTTAATAGGGAAACATCTCATTCATCCTTGATTAGAATAAGAGCCCTGATATAAAATTCCTGAAATCATACTTAGTACATAATAGTATATTATATTCAATACATTGTTGAATGAGTAAACAAATTTGCAATGATCCATTTTCATCTCATCCTATGACCCTGCTTTGATGAAACTCAACAAATTCAAGGTAACATATATCTAGGAAAGAGTAGATTCAAGGGAATTCTCTTCATTCTCTGAAAGTTCTTCTTTGACAATTATTTCAAAGGATGTTGAAAAATCATACATACCTGATTATAAAGTTTGCATTGAGTGGTAGAGAATAAAAAACTTTTCAAGTCTTCAGAGGTCATCAGAACTAAGAGTGATGTGACATCTGGTTAAATGAATAAAGGTTCTCTGAGCCAACCTTACTAGGAGGTCAAGTCAGAGTCATGAAGATACTGAGCTATATGATGAATAACTTGGTCTTGTGCAGATTACCCAATTTTAAAGTGATATGGAAACAAAAATTTGCATGTTTTATACACCAAAAGTTTTTAATGAGTAAGAGAAGAGAACTGTGGGTTCATATTAACAGTATAGACAGGGAAAGGAGTTTTAATGATCATAAAACCATATGCAAACAACCCAAACCAAAACGTATGTTTCTCACAGTAGAAATTGACTTTT
>RJWM01005593.1:0-15173 GCA_004363535.1 Dasyprocta punctata
AAAAAAAAAAAAAAAACTAGAATGAAAACCAGACTTCACAGGAATGGATCTCTGCCACCATTTCTCTTCTTTTGGTTTCCAGCCTTGCCAGCTAAATTCTATCAAACGACTCATCCTAATCGGGTGCATGAAAACCTTGCGGAAGGGTAGTTATGATGAAGCAGAAGGAATCCTACATGCAGTGCGGGGACCAGAGTTTTGGGGCCTGGGAGAAGTGGTGTGACTTGGTACTCTCCTGCTTCTCTCCTGGGACTCCAGGGGACCCCCCCACACACCCCTAACCTGCAGATGGCGCTATCCACTACCCCTTATCCTGAGTCAGCTTTCGCTGCTATGGTGAACGAGGAGATGGAGTAAGGCAAACTAGGAAGACTTCTCCAAAAATTACTTAGATTTTGTCCGTATTTTAACCTGACTGTACTTGATCACCGAAGCATTCACAACACTGAAAATAAATAGAAAGGAAACCACATTCTCAAGATATGACTTGGTTTCAACTAGAAATTTTCCAGATTGCTTCATATAATGCCCAAGCTTAATATCAAAGTCAAAATGAACAAAGCAGTGGCCTTCCCAGAACCCGAATGACTCACATTCGCCCAGAAACAGGAAGGAAGTGGTGAGTAAGTGTGAGCGTGGAGTGCGTGCTGAGTGCGCGAGCGTGTGTGTGTGTGTGTGTGTGTGTGTGAGGTTTACTGGGGGAGAGATGTGAAAGATGTCCACGGCTGTGTCTGAGGTGCATCTGTGAGGCCTGCCCGTATGCTCACGTGTACCCCCTCGCCCCCACCGTACGCACTGTGCTATCGGGGATGAGGTTCTTTTCCGCCCAAACCTAGGGGGCAACAGTGACATTGTAAAAGCAGACATTTTGCAGTCAACAAAATGGTTAACTCACTGATGAACTAGAAGTGATAACACGGATTCTGTGGTACACAATGAACCTCCATTGTGAAACTACACCCTAAATGGCCCCCACGGATGTTCCTGCTGAGAGAGCCCTGAGGTGCGGGAGAAGAGCACTGAGTGGGCTCTGAACACGCGGGCCCCGCTGCTCTCCGGGGGCTCAAAACGGCTGTGCGCGTTCCTCACACCCTTCTTCATGCTTCTAAAAGCTATTCAAAGCTGCTTGTAATAAAAGTTGCTTAAAATTTCTTTTTTAAAATTTATTTATTTATTTATTTTTTGCAGCACCAGGGATCGAACTCATAACCTCGCACCTGACAGGCACTTAAGCCACTGAGCCAAACTCCCGGCCCTGGTTTTTTGAGGCAGGGTCACACTGTGTAGCTCAGGCCGGCCTTGCGCTCGCGTTATAGCCCAAGCCGGCCTCGAACTCACAACACTCCGCCTACCTCAGCCTCCTGAGTGCTGGGATTAAAGGCGTGCGCCACCACGCCTGGCTTGCTTAAAATTTCTGAGTCTCCCTTTCTTAACCCATAAGAGAGGCTAATTAATAATATACCTGTACTTCTGCATGGTTTTACAGTGAGAAAGAATATTTTGGTAGCCACAAACCATTTGATAAATACAAGGGCGGCATAACTGTTCATCACGTTTCGCTTTGGTTTCGTTTTTGAGATGGGAGCCTCACTATGGTCCCCAGACTGGTCTCAGATGCCTGAGCTCAAGTGATTCTCCCTCCTCGGCCTCCCTCAACCTCCCCTAGCTGGGACTAGAGGTGTGCGCCCCATAACCAGCTCGTTCCTTACTTTCCATAACATCTTAGAACCATGTGATCTTTCTGCTTCATAAAATCTCTTCTACATCCACTTCATAAAGACATTTTAAAAACTGCAATTAAAGCCATTATATATAAGAAAATATTTAAGAAATGGTATTACTTCACGCCTATTAGTATAGCCACTATAAAAAAAAAATCAGAAAATGACGAGGGAGGAAGAGGATGTGGAGAAATTTGAACCTATGGACATCATTGGTGCAAATACAAAATAGTAAAACAGGGTGGCAGCTCCAGAAAAAAATTAAATGTGGAATTACCGTAAAATCCAGCAATCCCAATTCCAGTTACATTCCCAAAAGAACTGAAAGCAGGGCCTCAATGATATATTTATACATCTAAGTTTACAGTACCATTATTCAAAGAGCCAAAATGTAGAAAATCTTAGCCAGATCTTGTGGCGCATGCCTGTAATCCCAGAACTTGGTAGGCTAAGGCTGGAGGATATCTGTAAGTTCAGGGCAAGCCTGGGTGACAAAATGAGTTTGAGGTCAGCTAGAAATACATAGTGACAAGTGCCTGCCTGGCAAGCGTGAGGTCGTGATTTCAATCCCCGGTACAAAAAAAAAACAAAAAAAGAAAGAAAGAAATACATAGTGGACTCTGTCTCAAAAAACAAAACAAACTGACCCTCACAAAAAAACCCAAAATGTAGAAAGTCTCAAATGTCCATCAAAAATGATTAAACTAAAAACGACATATTCATACAATAGGATATTTTTCAGCCATGAAAAGGAAGGAAACCCTGACACGTGCCACAATGTGGATGAACCCTGATGACTTTATGGTAAAGAAAGGAAGAAATCAAACTATTATTTGCAGATGACATGATCCTCTACATAGAATGTCCCAAAAATCCACCAAAAGACTCTTAGAATTAATAACTAGGGGGCCTGGTGATGTAGCTCAGCAGCACACGCCCTGCCTGGCAAGCACGAGGCCCTGAAATAGATTCCCAGTGCCCCCCCTCAAAAAAGAATTAATAAGCAAATTCAGTAAAGTAGCAGGATACAAAGGCAACACCCCCAAATCAATAGTGTTCCTATACACTAACAATGAACTGAGAAAGAAATTTGAAAAAAAATCCTTCACAATAGCACCAAGAAAAATTAAATACTTAGAAATTAACCCAACTAAGGAAGTGAAAGACCTCTACAATGAAAACTACAGTATTCTGGAAAAGGAAATTAAACAGGATATCAGAAAATGGAAAGGTATCTTGTTTCTAGATATGTAGAACCAATATAGTTCAAAATCTCCCTATTTCCAATACTGAGATACAGATTTAATGCAACTGAAACTCCCTTAGCATTCTTCACAGACCTGGAGAAATGATCCTGAAATCCATACAGAACCACAGGACACCTCAAACAGTGAAAGCAACGCTGGATGGCAAGAACACGATGGAGGCATCACAATCCTAGACTTGAAGTTGTATCACAAAGCTGTCGTGATAATATCAGCATGGTATGGGCACAAAAACAGACTTGTGGATCAGAGAAACAGAGGAGGATAAAGAAACAACCCCAGGCACAGTCAGCTATCTGATCTTTGACAAAGGGGCCAAAAACATACACTGATAGAAAGACAGTCTCTTTAGCAAATCGTGCTGGGAAAGTTGGCAATCCACATGCAAAAGATTGAACCTAGACCCATATCTCTCACTATGTACTAATCTGAAATCAAAATAGAACAAAGAATAATTTTTTTTTTTGAGACAGAGTCTCAGTATGTAGTATAGGCTAGTCCTGAACTCACTGTGTAGCCCAGGGTAGCCTCAAATTCCTAGTAATCTTCCTGCTTCAGTCTCCCAAGTGTTGGGATTAGAGATGTGCAACACCATGCCTGGCTAAACAACTAAATGTTTTTTTTTCTTGGTTTTTGGGGGGTTTTTTTGGTACCGGGGACCGAACTCACAACCTTGGGCCTGTCAGGCAGGTGCTTAGGCCACTGAGCTAAATTCCCGGCATAAACAACTAAATGTTAAAACAGAAACACTTCACCTGCTGAAAAACAAAATGGGTAAAACCCTTGAAGTCATAGGCATAGGTAAGGACTTTCTAAACAGAACTCCAGTTGCATAGGAAACAGTGCTAAGAATCAACAAAGGGGATCATATCAAATTAAAAAGTTTCTGCACAGTCAAAGAAATAACCAACAGTGTGAAAAGAAAACCTACAGAATAGAAAAAAAAACTTTGCAGCTATTCCTTGGACACAGGCCTAAAACCCAGAATATATAAAAAGTAAAATAAATAAATAAATAAAATAAAATTAGACCATTCAAAATAAAAAATCCAGTCACAAAAGGGGCAACTGAAATAAATAGATCCTTCACAGAAGTACAAATGGCCAATACATACATAAAACAATATTCAACATCCCTGGTCATTAGAGTAATGCAAATTTAAAAAACACTGAGATTCTGTCTTACCCAAGAAGCAATAGCTATCATCAAGAAATCAAGGCCCAATGTGGTAGCACACACTAGAAATGCTAGCACTTGAGAGGCTGAGGCAGAAGGAGCGCCATCGGTTCAAGACCAGCCTGGGCTCCATAACGAGTTCAAGACCAGCCTGGGTTACATGGTGAGAGCCTGTCTCAAACAACAAACAAATAAACAAAACTACCAGAAAATCTAATAATAACAAATGGTAGTGAGACTGTGGGAAAAAAGAAAACCTTCTACATTGTTGGTGGGAATGCAAACTAGAACAACCACTATGGAAATTAGTATGGAGATTGTTCGAAAAACTAAAATTAGAAATTCTATTTGATTCAGCTACTCCCCTTCTAGGTATCTTCCTGAAAGAGTCAAAGACATTATATTACAGTAATATATGCACACTCATGTTTATGGCAGCACAATCCATAATAGCTAAATCCTGGAAGCAGCCTATTTGTCCATCAACAGAAAAATGGATAAAGAAAATGTGGTATTTATACACAATGGAGAACTACTGTGCCATAAATAAAGATGAACTCGAATCATGGGTGAGAAAATAGATGCACCTCGAGACCACAATATTAAGTCAAATAAATCAGACACACAAGCTTAAATATCACTTTGTTTCCCATATAAGAGTCCCAAATTATAAATAAAGAGCAAAATAAAAGACAGATAATAGGAAGTAAGGAGATAGATCTTTCCTAAATGGAAAGGGGATCAAGAGATGGAGGGAGGAGGCAGGGAAGGGAAAGGGGATGAAAACAGGAATTAAGATGAGTTATGTACATGTACCAACTCCATACAAGGAACACAAACATATACTGCAAACATGTACTAATAAAAAAAATTTAAATCAGCGAAAATATCACAGTCTGTCTTCATCCACCCTGTTTACCAGATCTGGCACTGTACAACTTCTGATTCTCCCCCAAAGTCAAAATGAACATGAAAAGTAAACATTCTGCATCAGTTCAGGACACCTAGGCACAACTAAAGACACTCATGAAAAAGGACTGTCAGAACTGCTTCAGAAAGTGGCAAGAATGATGGGACAAGTGTGCTCGAAGGGGTAGGGGTATTTTGAGGGAGTCTATGATAACATGTCTTTTACTGTAATAAAAATGTTTAAATTTAAACATTCACTGTCATTTTCAATCACGCTTTATGTGGTACTATGAGTATATTAAAAAGATGTACACATTGGGACAGGCTTTGGAAGAGAAAATGAAGGCATTTTTATGTGATAAAGTCGAGACATTATAGATGCTGTTGTTTCTTTCCTTATGATTTAGCCAGGCGTGGTGGCACACACCTGTAATTCTAGCACTCAGGAAGCTGAGGCAGGAGGACCGTTGCAAGTTCGAGAGCAGCCCGGGCTACAAAATGAGCTCAAGGCCAGCCTGAACTGCACAGCAAGACCCTGTCTAAAAAAGACCAAAACAAACAAACAAACAAACAACCCCCCCCCCCAAAAAAAGACACATATCTTTCCTTATGATTTTCTTCCATTTAAAAGTTCATGAAATTCAAAAGCCAGGACCACTTACTTCTGGACGCAGAAGGGTTCCTCCGCATGTGCTTGCTGTTGCAGATGTCTTGGATGTTCTGGACCACATCTGCGCTCAGCCCATGGTCCCTCATGATGCTCAGCACCTTTCTGTCCATCAGGTTATGGGATCGGAGGCAGTTGGGGTAGCTACAGTTCCCCCGCGTGAAGTGTTCACAGATGTGGAGTCTTTCACAGGGCGGCTGCTGGTTACAGATCTGTTTTCGGCCCTCTCCTTTATAACTTTTGCATATCTATAGAACAGAGAGATAACAGCAGAGAAAAACCTTCTTGTATCTGCCACACATTCATTAAGGGTTAATGTGTACAAACATTTCTATAGCAAACAAACATACAAAGGGAAATAAAACATATTCCACAATCTTTGATAAAATGCACTCAATTGATGATTTATTTGGGAGAACAAGAGGGCTATACACTATGAACTTGATTAATACTGGGGAGAATATCGATCAGATGGACACCCACAAACGGGATGAAAAATGAACTCTCTATTATAAAGGCACCCCAAAAGGAAGGTCTAGTTTTGGGTATCAGCTTAGCTTGCAATAAGTTGCGTCTTATGGACAACTGTTTGGGAATTTGGAATTTTGGCTCTGCCAAGCAGAATGTGAAGTTTCTCAGATGACCTCCCATTTGTACCTAGATAGATGCATCTACATATCTAGCTCTACAGAGATAAAGTTCTTTCTGAAAGGTAGAATACTGCCACTGTGGCCAGACCGTAGGATGTAGGACTAAAGGATGTTTTTTTAAAGTCTGAGGCCCTAGCAGCAGCTGGGTGACCAAGGGACCTACTCTCAGTTTCTGTTTCCTCTGCTCTAACCAGAGGAAAATATTCAGTTGGTTCACCTCAATCACATGACTAAGCAGACTAACAAAATGTGCAACTGTGTTGTGCAAGATACGAAGTGCGGTATACGTCTTCAAACTACAAATGAGAAAACTAATGTGATTAGTAAAAAAACTGAGCTTCAGGTATTTTAAGACAAAAACATTTGTCAGTTATCCTCAAAGGCTCTATGTAGACCAGATCAACACGGTTCCCACAATTTGTCTATGTGGTAAAGACACAAATCCAAACTCCAGAACAATGACTGAGCTATATAAGATGGTTTCTAAAGCCTGGTTCAAACAGATAAAATTGCTGTGGAGTCTACGATCCAGATTCTAGACTCTAGACCACCGGTTCTCAAAGTGTGGTCCCAGGACCAAGCACTGTCAGCAACCACTGGGTCATTTGTTAGAATCCAGAAGCAGCAGCAGTGGGGCCCCCAAATCTGTGCTTTAGCAATCTTCCAGTTTATTTTGATGCATGCTCAAGTTGGAGAACTGGTGTCCTGGTGAATTATCACAACTTCACAAATGATGCTTTGGTTAATAAGCCTACTGCCACGCTACTGTCCAAGCAAGATGGTGGCTACCTCCATTCACCTAAGACAAATCAAGTCATTTCTTTCTTTACTGAGCACATTTTAGTTTTACAACTTTACATATATTCTCATAGGTCAGTGATGGCGAACCTTTTATAGCTTTCAATAATGTAAACAGCCCACTGCGGCACCCATGCCATGGGTTCACCACCACTGTCCTAGGTCAAGGCTGAGTGGAAAGATGTGGCTAATTTAAGATTTTTTATTTAAGGGTAGGGAGTACATCTTGCCCACTGCTACCTTTAGCATTTAACCCAGCACCTCATGCTTGCGATCATGTCTAAGTCTTAATTGAAAGAATGCAAAACAACAAATACAGTGGTGCACGAAGCGTTTGATGCTTGTCCAGGGTCGCAGGTAGTTAACAGGAGAGCTGCGAGGACCGAGAACATTCCCCTGTGGCCTTCTCAGGACGCCGTCCACCCATCCCCTAGTCACAGCTGATTACATTTCTGCTCGCATGTATCTTAGCTCCTCTCTCCCCTATAACCCTTGCTGACAAAACAGCAATGTTAGTCTGTAAGAGTAATTCCTCCCTTTTTGAGAACCAACCTGAACCAAGTCTTCTTAAACTACCTGTAATTTGGCTGACCCTTTGCTAAAGTGCCAGGAAGATATTCTGCCCAATTCCCCAAGGTAAATACGCCTCTAAAGACCTCTAGCTCAGCATTTCCAAATGGAAACAGATGCTAATGATGCTAACTTATGGTAACTACAGCCCTCAGCTCCTCATACCCCTAGATCAGAAAACAGTGAGTCTCCCAGCCCGATGTCTTCACCCTGACTAGTGGTAAATGGGAATTCTGTTATTAGCTAAAAAGAAGTTTTCAGGGAGAAGCTGCCACCTCACCTGTGAATCATGGGTGGTGAACTTGGGTGACACTGCTTCTGCTTTGTACTCTGAAAAAAGCTGGATGAGACCATTTTACTAAAGGACCTTCATAGTGCTTCCATGAGTGGGCTCTGTAGGATCCCCCACTTTGCCTTAGTTCCTATTGCTGACCTCCTCGAAAGAGAAGGGAAGAACTGCTGCTCTCGGATGCTCTGCTAACTGGCTAAGTGTGTATCCCCACGTGAAGAGTCCTTGGTGCTTCTGAAGCAATCTGAAGTGATCAGACCCAGTAAGTGACAGTTTTAAGGCTCCAGTTGATACCACATGAAAGCTGGGCCACGGTCTTCACTCAAGTGTCATAGCAAGTCTTTCCCTAGTTGTCATTCCCTCTCAGAAAAGGAAAAGGACAGGATGTTACTGTTTATCAATGAGACCTTCTTGAATACGGTTGGTGTCCAAGGCATTCTCCACAAGCTAGAAGCCATGGAGGACTTGACTGGCACCAATACCCCAAACAAGACTTCTAAACCTTGGTTTTCTGGAGAGAGAACTACAGAGAAGAATACATAGAGCTGAGAGAGGAAATAAACTATGTCCCTCAAAAATTCTTTTTTTGAGGGGTTGTTGGATTTTTGAGAGGGGGTCTCTCTATATTATTTCGGCTGGCCTTGAACTCACTATGTAGCCCAGGCTAGCCTAGAACTTACAGCATCCTCCTGCCTCAGCCTTCCAAATTGCTAGAATTATAGGCATGCACCACCAGGCCCAGCCTCTCAAAAATTCTTACACAGTGCCTTGCATTCATCTCTCTCCTAAAGTGGCCAACTCAAAAACACCTCTTATGGAATAAGCTCTTCTTTTTTAGAAAATCGGAAGGATTTTATTTATTTATTTTATTTATTTATTTGACACAGGGTCTTGCTATGTAGTTCAGGCTGACCTTGAATTCACTGCAGTTCTCTTACCTCAGCCTCCCGAGTGTAGAATTACAGGTGTTCACCACCATAAGGCATTATAAGGTCTTTTGAGTGGTCAGAAAAACACTGAGCTCTGAATAAAAATGTTTATTCCCCAAGAAGTCACCAGCAGCTATCTTGTCATGTGTAAAAGAGCATCTGAATCCCAGCGGCACTCACATGGTCCCCATCCCTCCAGCCACTCCATCCGGGATGCATCCCTGTATCTCTGAGCATGAGGCTAACATCTCCACATTCAGGGGTTTTTCTCAGGCTGGATTTATGCTTTAAATAGCATCCTCTGATTGCAAGTCCCTATGTCTATCTAGATATGACTTAGTTATTCACCAGGGTTCTCATTTTTCTTCTAGTAATAGAAGTTCTCAAGTTTTAGGTAGACAAATGGTCACCAAGGTGGAAACTACATTTCCCAGCTTTCCTTTCAGCTAAGCATGAGTGCATGAAAAGCGACAGCCCATGAAAGACATAAATCTGTATATATGTGTGTGTAAGATAGCTAAAATGACTATACTGCTGAATGTATTAGTTATTGAGAAAGAACGGTTAATACTCATATGATTAGACCAATTTTACAGGTCTATATCTGTTAATCTAAACAACCGTTTTGAAGGTAGTAATATGCAATACTGCAACCATTGTCAAGTCCCTATCACCTTGTTTTGTAAACCTATAATGTTACTGTTTTGGATTTGCTGTTGTCATTTGTTTGTCTCTTTTGCTTTTTGTCTTTCTTTTCTGGTTTTTTTTTTTCTCTTAAATAAAAAAAAAAGAAATGTGAGATGTGCTAGATGCAATGTCCATGCGACTTCTTTTTAAAAGGAAAATTTGTCTTCCCCTTTCTTCTCTATATTCCAATCAGCTAGAAAATGATGACAAATGAGATCCGCCATTCATCTGGAGATGGAAGTCACATTTTAAAAATTTCATGTCTGACCTACAGGCCTGAGTTCCTGCATGATCCTGCTCACCCAGGCTCTCCCTGCTTGCCCACACCAAGAAAAGACCGCAACTTGACACATTATTCTGTAAAGGGTCACACAGTAAATATTCCAGGCTTTGCAGGCTATTCTGGTTCTGCTGCAGCTACCCAGCTCCTCCTGATGGTGAAAACTCAGTCACAGTACATAAACAAATAGGCGTGGCTGCATTCCAGTGAACCTTTATCTACAAAAACAGGTGGCAGGCCTGTGCGCTGGACTGCTGACTCCTCATGTAGCCTATCGAGTGGTAGGGAAATAAAAGTAAAGTTTATTTTACTATACCGTGGGGGTGGTGTGGGAGAGCCTGTTAAAATAGCAGAGCCTGTACCCTTGTTTCCCCTGTCATCTGCCAAATTTCAGTTCAAAGGCCACCTCTCCCGAGATGCCATCCTGGTATAAAGCAACAATGAGTACAACTATTAAGTCTTGAGGTCACCCTTGCCCACCCAGGGACTCCATAGCAGCCTAGCAGTAGAGGCATTCAGATTTAAATTCTTGTTCATCCTCAAGTAGCAGGGAAAGCCCTGGAATCTCTTAGGCCACTCAGCAACAGCCTTGACCACCGACTGCAGGGCCCTGCTGCTGACTTCAGGTTCCTCCTGCTCCACCCCAGCACCCCAGTGATACAATGCTGCCCATGGGACTCTCCCTATGTGTAAACAGTAATCACGGCACTTACCTCGGGCATAAAAAACGGGTCACTTTGGACCAGCAGCACCGCTAGTTGCTCTTGGTTTAGTCCAGAGAGTTCGTGTTTTTTGAGAACTTGGAAATTATCTTCTGAGAGAACCTCATGAGAATATTTGCATAGGTTCCTAGAAGAAAATGTGACCATTGTCATGTTTCCGCTTCACAGAGGAAAACAAACTCATCCATAAAATGTTCACCAGCAGAAATCAATGCTATACCGTGGTCACTCACACAAGTTGGGTCTGCTCAACAACTCTTCGTTTTGTTTTTCTGGGTTTTTTGGGGGGGCGGGGCGGCGGGGGGGAGTTGGTACCAGGAATTGAACTCAGGACCTTGCACTTGCCAGGCAGGCACAGTGCCACTAAGCTATATCCCCAGTCCTTGTTTCGTTTTGAGACAGGGTCTCACTATGTAGTTTGGGCTGGCCTTGAACTCACAATGTACCCTTGAACTCATGGCAATCCTCTTGCCTCAGCCTCCTGAGTACTGCGATTACCACTGTGCACCACCACACCTGGCCCAAAGAATACAAACTAAGAAGATATACTTAAGACAGATGTGAATGAGCACTCCCCTGGGCCAGGCCTAAAATGCATCTAAACAAATAAATAAGTGGGGGAAAAAAAAGATAAAGCATAGAAAAGTTTTTAAAAAGATACATTTATTAAGCAGATAGATCAAAAGAGAGATGTATTTTCTTCACAAATTATTGTAATACTTCTTTGAACAATATCTCCCCAAAATTCATTATCATTTATGCATAGCTTGTAAAGATGAAAAGAGGGAGAAAAAAAAAAAAAACCAAAAGCAATCTACCTGTATTAGAAATGACTGTCCATTGAGGAATTAAAGAAAATTCTCTTTATCCAACATTCTAATTCCACAGAATTACCCACTGTCATATCTGCTCTGCTATATACCTATGTATGCCTATATACTTGTGACTACACAAACGAATGCAAACAAACTCTTACTTGTATATCCAAACTACAGAATAAGACGGAAAATCTCTGTTTTAGGACTTTAATAACTTAGGTCAACACTGTCCAACAGAATTTTCTGTGATGATGGGACTGTTCTATATAATTTGAGCTTTCGGAAAAGGAGAGAAGGGGATGCAGAAAGAATTTAGATGTGTCAGATACACGTACCAACTCCTCACGATGAATGTAATCATTATGTACTGCAAACATGGACTGATACAGATTTTTTTTTAGAGTTTTCCAATATGGAAACCAATATGGCAACTGAATACTTGATTTTTCAAGTACTCAAGTATTTGAAGTCTGAGGAGGACCGATTTAGCTTGAGAAATCCTAATAGCTCTGTTATCAGTGTCAACAGAGTACAATCATTTTACTTTTTTGCTTACATACCTACATGTGATATCACCAAAATCCTTGGGTTTAATAGTTGTTAAAATGATGGCATATTAATTTGTTCTAGTTGCACAATCATTATCAAATTGGCAGGCAGGCTAATGACCAGGTTTTCACTATATAAATACTGTGGCTACAATGATCCTGATATAATAACCTTTCTCCCTTTACATTATTTTCTTGAGATTTATTCCCTTGGCAATATTGTTTCAAAGAACACAATAATTTTCTTGGCATCTTGTGTTTCATTTTGACCTACTGCACATACCAGCAGTCTGGGGAGTGTGTCTATTTCCCCACCAGCACATTAAGACTGAGTTTTGTCACTTGTGCTACTTTAATAGGTATAAACTTATGCTTTTATTTTTATTTTTTATTTTGGGGGGTACCAGGGATCAAACTTATGACTTCACGTTTGCCAGGCAGGCATGTACACCACTGAGCTAAATCCCCAGTCCCAACTTATACTTTTATTAATTCATGTTTCTATTACTAGCAAGAAGGAAATATTCCCCAAATGTTGTCCTAATCTTTTTTTTTAAAGTATATATTACTATTTGTTCATATCCTTTAACTATTTATTTACCCAGGCATGGTGATGCACACTTGTAATCCCAGCACTTGGGAGGCTGAGGCAGAAGGATCTCCATGAGTTTAAGGCCAATGTGGGCTATATAGTGAGTTAAAGGCAAACCTGAACTACATAGCAAGACTCTGTCTCAAAACAAACAAACAAACAAAATAACTATCTAATGGAGAAAAACCCACAGATTTGTAGTTATTCTTTGTTTTTTTAAATATTGACCTTCATTGGTCTTATTTAGTACAAACAATTTCATATTTTTTCCTTTTTTAAGTCAAGAATTGATCGTTTGTTATTGCTGAATATTTATATGTTCAGGGCCTTACAATTTAGGTACTATTTAATACATGCAAAATTAATTCATCCTCCACAGCTAGATAACTATCATATGCCATTTTGTCTCCCTTCAAGAGTTATTTTCAACCCTAATTCTTTAAAACCTCTGGAGCTTACTATGACAAATGATGTCAAAGGGGAACATAATCTTTCTCAACAACGACTATTAAATATGATTCCTTTCTTATTATGTTATTCTAGACTATTGTACATTAACCTTTTCCCAAGTTTACAACTATCAGAATGCATACTACTTTTTATCAAACTGTTTTGCTTTAAATTCAACACCATATAATTTTTTTAACACCATATAATTTAAATGTCCTTTATGTCATATTTCAAATATTAATAGAGTAATTTATGATATCTTGGCTTATACGTTTCCAAAAAACTCTTTAGTGTGCTCAACTATGATTTTCCCCATAGAAATCATACTAGAGGTTGTCAGCTGCCACAAAGTAGCATAATGATAATCTTATTTTTGCTAATTCCATAAATACTATAGCATGCTAAGTATGCATCATTCTATCTATCTTAAATCTTCTGCTTCTTTCCATTTATTCAAACTTTGTTTGGTTTCTCTTGTTATCAATTAAAATTATTCTTTTAATAGTTGGCTTTCAAGCCAGGCGTGGTGGTGCATGCCTTTAATCCCAGCACTCTGGAGGCTGAGGTAGGAGGAGCACTGTGAGTTCGAGGCCAGCTTGGGCTATAACGTGAGCGCAAGGCCGGCCTGAGCTACACAGTGCAACCCTGCCTCAAAAAACCAGGGTCGAGAGTTTGGCTCAGTGACTTAAGCTCCTGTCTGACAGGTGTGAGGTTGTGAGTTCAATCCCTGGTGCGGCCAAAAAAAAAAAGTTGCCTTTCAGTTCCCAAATGTAAAATATTATCAGTTGCCAGTATTATTTTTCAGTTGTTCAACACTGGTACACAGACATGCAAAATGATTTAATTGAAACTATTGATTTTGTAAAAATGTGCACATCTAGGCAAAAGTTATTCTGTGAGAATTAATCTTTAAAAGCTGCTTATTCAAATGTTACTGTTTGTGTGTAAACCGTATGTGAAACCCTCAGGAAGTGTCTTCAAACTGCGAAGAAGAATCTCTTAGAGAGGTCAGGGCAGCTGCTCAGGCCCAGGGACAACCTCTGTCCTAGCCATTCTCCCAGGCAGCTCCTCTTCTCGCTCTCTCCACCAGTGACCTTGGCTTTCAGCTGTCTCTGGCCACCTTGATAAGCCTTGCCTCAGCTCTCTGCCTTTTGGGTTCTGCTTCCCCACCAGCCTCCACCATCCAAATCCTCAGCAGCTGAGCTAAAGCCACCTATTGCTCATGCCCCAGTCCCAGGCAAAGGAACTGGAAGAAACTCTCAACAGTGGGAAAGACACTCGAAAGTAACCCTCTCCAGGGTAGCCCAAAGCAGAATCTCCTCACTGCAGCTTGACCAGACATGTAGGAGACACATTTCCCATGAGGCATCACTCTTTCGTTTCATGGCCACTGTCATCAATGTTCTCACTGATGCGGATCTGAAAATGACCTCCCTGAAACACCCCACACAGACAGCATCTGCCTTCGGCTCGTCTTTGCTTTCCCTTTGGCTCCCATTCATGTACCCTGGACTTGGAACCAAGCCAACAGCACCTGCAGGTCACAGGAAATGCAGGATGGTTGGTACCTGTCCCAGCTAAGGGGCGTGTCACTTCCAAGGTCCCTCAAGTCAGCACTTCCACTAAATAACTAATGGCAGCCAGGTGGCCTACCGGAGATCCCTCTGCCGAAGCCCCAAGCAGAAAGGTTTCTCTAAGCCCACCCAAGGTGCTCAAGTCCAGAGGAGCAGTGCTGGCTGGGTCCTTCTTGCTGCCTATTTGACAGCCTGGTTTACTTCTCATTTCCCCTCTCAGCCCTCACGCAAACTACTTACTCCTCTACAGCCTATGATGCTCACATGACTCAATCTGCAAGGTCAGCCTCTGTCCATCCGTGCCTGGCCCTGCCCTGTCCCGCCCTCCTCACTCCACAGACCTCCCTCCAGCCACTTCTTAGAGTCATCCCCTCCACCCTAATTTCAGCACAGTGATCAGTTGCAAAGCAGGGTACTCTGGGCTCAGCTTCTGTGTGGGCGAAAATACAGAAACTAATGTTACATATTTACGGAGTGATAGGAACTTTACAACTGTTACTTCACTCGTTAGTCACAATATTCCTACTC